>JAASAO010001171.1:0-29991 GCA_017311375.1 Mytilus coruscus | reverse complement strand
TTATTTAGGACGTACTTTAGTACTTTAATAATGATTACTTGATATTTGCCAAACCTTTCTATAAAGATATATGCATAAGACTTTATCTTTTAGCTCTGCAAGCTGTTTAAGTGCTGCAAGTTCTGAAGATTTAAGGAAATTTTACCAGAGGTAAAGGACAAGCTTTTCAAGTATAAGTATCTAATTATAAGCTTAGATTAGAATTTGTTACTGTAATTCATATGTTGATCTTTGCTTGTTCAATGCTTTAGACAGCTACTATATTATCTGTTAATGCCAGATCCATTGTTTTATATGGTGCAAGAATTCCAGACCTTAAACATGTTAAAACAAAATTTGTCAAATTTACCATTCAAATAACTGAAATTAGATACTGAGAGTTGATATCAAACAATATCAAATTCTCTAGTGTTGTAAAACCTGTTTCACATTGAAATGATAGGCAAGAAATATCTCTACATGGGGTAAATAGATAACTGGCCACATCCATAAGAGAATATATATTATATCATATCAAACCTTAAAAGTACAAGAATTTTCACTTTAATATTATAATTAATTGCTCAATATTTCATTTGATACTGTGAATAGTTGATGTCAATGGTCAACTCAGAAGACATTGTGTTGTGGAGAAGAAACTCTGAAGAGTTTTGTTCTTTTATGTACTTTATGCATTGTTTTCTGTAAATATATTTATCATTAACTGAACAGATTCTTAGATTTACTGGACTTGTTATTACAGGAACCTCCAATGGAAACCATTTCTGAATTACTTATCAAGAATCTAAACTTAAAACAGTTCTTTCCTGGCAGAAGTAAGCATATAAACTAATATATAAATGTATATTTTAATGTTATCTGTTTATATCATGTTGTTCCTCTGTCACTGTAGCACTCATTTCTGCAAAAATATTTCAGTCGTCCAGACTTTTTCACTGTGCTTTACATAACTACATGTACATTGTTTTCTTTACTCTTTCAGTTATTGATTTGTTATGAAACCATGTGTAATTGTAATTTGATAGAATTTGTGTTTCAATCTGGTTGAATTTTTTGAATAGAGTTACAGTCCTTTAATAGAGTGAAAACTTAATGGAAATTTATAACTCTTTATACAAAAGTTCATAAGCTCTTTATAGTCTAGTGTTAGCAAGCTGGCCTTGAATGACAAGTTTGAGAAATAGATCCCTTACAGCTTCTTACCATGAGGTATTTAGAGTTATTTCAAACTGATTGACTCAAGATTAAGAATAATATATCCTGATGGGGTGATCTTTCTTCCTGCTGATCCTAAAGGTGCTGAGCTAGTGTATAGGCTTGAACAAACACAAATTATATTGATATACAAGTTCTCATACTGAATATGGTTGAATGATTGACAAATGGACAATAAATATTCATACTTTTAGTACCCAAATGTGTTGTCAAATAAGGGAATAACCTTCTTCATGTATTCTTATTCACTTGAACTACATATACATGGCAAGAAAATATAGTTTCTTCCATGTTCTTCATTTCTTTCTCCCTTCCTACCAATTCTTTTTATTATTTTGAAATATTTTAGTTGTGCAGACCTTTCCAAATAGAATTGTAGGTAATGAGCTAGTTTATTATGCTTAGATGTATCTTGAGATTGTATTTTGTTTATGTTGACTCATTTATGTAGCAGCTTTTAGATTCAGAATTTAAGTGAAAATTGTCCTTTATGATATGCTGTTGATATTGAACTTCTGTTTGGTGTGTAGTTGTATATTAATGAGTTTACACAGGGTGAATGGGTGCAGGGCCTAATCTAGGATTTTGGAGAGTTCTCCTTCCATGAGAGAGAAGGAGAAGTGGTCAATTTCTTGGAGAAGTGAGATTCCATTACCGTTTCGGTTGCATAGTGTTCTCATGCTTATCACTAAGGAAATTGTTTTATCATATGCAATAAAAATATACTTGCAGTTTTTCATATTATTGTACAAAATGTATATATATAAAGTTCTTAATAAAAGGTTTAGACAATATAGTTGTTATTTATTCATTGATACCATTTGTACTGTCAACTTGAATTTAGGTTTAAATAAAATTTGTTGCTTGGGACATGAGGAGTAGCCTAGTAATATTATGATGCATTAAATTCATGTGCATCTGCCTCAATTTATTTTTAAATGTCCAGAAAAATATGACTTCCAGTTTACCTGATGAATTTCTGATTTTCACATGACTGGGAATTTAATTTATATCACCACTTGTCATTATTTTGTAAAACATTATTGAATGTCCAGGACATCATGTTACATGTAATTGTAAATTGTGATTCTCGTTAAAGATTGTAAGCCTATAAATGAAAATATCTCTCAATCACATATTAATTAACTGATAAAGAGCTAATTTTTATCATTTTTTAAAGATATCTTCCCTATCGACGAAATAGTCATGAAAAAAAAAATCCACTGCTGATCACAGCTGGTCGAGTGTTGTACATTTGCAATCACATTATCCATCAGCTGTCTTTCTACCTTTTATATTTCAATTTTTATTCAATGAATATAATAAATCTACCGTTAATTCCTACCCTTAACCTACCGAATAGTACAATTTGATCGACTCGTAATAAACAATAATAAAACAAATCAGCTGAGTGATTACGCAACATCCTCAGATAAAAATCATTGTAAAATGATGACTTTAACAGACGGTCAGTTTTCTGTTTGAATAGTTTTGAATGTTTTATCCGGGATGTTCAAAGTCACCGTTGTATTTATTTAATTTGATCGTCGACAGTATTAGTCCTGGGTCATTTGAAAATCTTGATTTTCCTGTCAGTCGCCATTTTTTTACCTGGGAGACTTGTAATTCACAAGTTGTCTCCCTTTACCGATATTCATAGCGATTTGACTTCGCCATGAAGTCAATCAGCTGGCAAGATTAAGCGTTTTCAAAATTCTGTGGCGACTTAAATCGTTATTTCGCCGGCAAGATTATGGCCTCGGGTGTTCTGGTCAGGTTAACGTTCTTTTATTGGAATTATGACCTATGGAATCCAACATGTAAACACATCTGTTTTCAAATTTCCTTGTTCTGATAAGAAAATTTCATTCAACATTTTTAGCTCACCTGGCCAGAAGGCCAAGTGAGCTTTTCTCATCACTTGGGGTCCGTCGTCGTCTTCCTCGTTAACTTTACAAAATCTTCTCCTCTGAAACTACTGGGCCAAAGTTAACCAAACTTGGCCACAATCATCATTGGGGTATTTAGTTAAAAATGTGTCTGAAGACCCGCCTGTCAACCAAGATGGCCGACATGGCAAAAATAGAACATAGGGTAAAATACAAGTAAATAGAGAAAATCTTACACGGGCAGAAATGTTCAAAATGTTGAGCTGTACCAATTGTCTGAATACGTCAAAACTGTCAGGCGACTTCTTATTGCCCTAAAATGACAAATTTTAACATTTTTGCATTTTATGACCCATTTATGGGCATTATGTGTTCTGGTCTGTGCGTCCGTCCGTCCGTTCGTTCGTTTGTCTGTTCGTCCGTCCAACCGTTCGTCCGCTTCAGGTTAAAGTTTTTGGTCGAGGTAGTTTTGATGAAGTTGAAGTCCAATCAACTTGAAACTTAGAATACATGTTCCCTATGATATGATCTTTCTAATTTTAATGCCAAATTAAAGATTTTCCCCATTTTCATGGTCCACTGAACATAGAAAATGATAGTGCGGATGGGGCATCCGTGTACTGGGGACACATTCTTGTTAAATATTATCTTGAAAAACTACTCCTTATTATTGCCCTTAAATGAAAAATTTTAACATTTTTTTTCGCTTTTGCATATTATATTGAAAAACTACTCCTTATTAGAGTTATTGCCCTTTGATGACGATTTTACCAATTTTTGCGTTTTGCCTTATATCTTAAAAATTATAATAGATAGATAGAAACTTAAATAAACAAAATGATCAGCAAGACAAGATCTACAATTCAGACAACCTGGAGGATATCGTCCGACGACTCCTTATTGGAGTTATTGCCCTTTAATGACAATTTTAACATTTTTTTGCGTTTTGCCTTTTATGATAAAAATTATAATAGATAAATAGACACTTTAAATCACAAAAATGATCAGCAAGGCAAGATCTTCCAATAAGTCAAATTTTGCCGATATAGTTAGTAGACTGTCACTATTTATAGGAGAGATTGCCCATAAATGAGGATTTTTACCCTCTTTGTGTTTTGAGCAAAACTAAAGAAGATAGAGAGAAACTAAACAGACAAAATGATCAACAATACAAGATCAACAAAACAGAGAGTTTTGTCATGAATTCTATTCTCGTCTACAATGTTGGAAAGTGTCCTTTGTTGAGTATGCACATAGACCAAGGTGAGTGACTCAGGCTCTTTAGTGCCTCTAGTTTATATCCTTTAAATTTGATGCTGGCAACATATTTTTGTGGATTATTTAGTCTTTAATTGTATTTAAATTAAGGTGTGAGTGATGTGTTGATCTTTTCAAACTTGTATATCTTTATCATAAAAAGGCAAATATAAAACCAAAAATAAAGACACATTTGACTTGCAAGAAACAGTACTGTAAATTGTTGAACAATAGACATAAATGTGATATTAATTATTGCAATGTCAGGAAATGAGACATATACAAATAATGGTGTCAAAATTTAAAAGACAAGATTATATTTTTGTGAAACTTGTCCCGTTGCAATTTTAGAATTATAAAACATTGCAAAAATATGTGAAATAACAGTAGTGTACATCCTTTTTTATTCTATGGTCAGTTTTGTATTTCAAATATGTATGATTTCAGATTTGTATGAAGAGACTGTAGAGGAACTGAGGAAGATCATGAAACAGAAGTAAGTATGATAACAAAATCCTAAAACTGAATATCTCTACACTGTTTCACAATATGTAGGTTACTCACTATATGTTAATGAATGCATGTCGTTTCCTAACCTGGTCGTTTCGTACCTGGTCGATTCGTAACTCACGTTGTTTTGTAACTGAGACGTTCCGTATCTGGTGTAATTATATATGGTTATAAAGTGTTAGTTTAAATTAATTAGTTTAAATGAAACAGTTAAAGTTATTATTTAAAATGATCAAATTGTTCATCTAATAATAACAACATTGTAATATTTTAATTTAAAACTTTCTTAAATCTTTTAATTATTGGCTAATTGGCTAATACACCTTATCCCTATTTGTCCGCCATTACTGGACATCACAAAGGTTCCGTAAAATTTTGATGTCATAATACAAAATATCTGACGCCACAATGAAAAAGTGATTGTTGTATGGCGTCAATAGTTCAAGCGTGGCAGATTCTTGGGTCAACCAGGACAGATTTCCAAATAGCGATAAGGTGTATTGGTAATTACGCCGGTGACAGCTTTAATGGTTTTATGACAACTAATTACAGGTAATTAAAAGTAATTACAGTAGGTGTAAAGTGATTAAGTAGATTAATGGCACACGACCTATGGCACACGACCTGAAAAAATTTTTTAGTTTACCTTTGGATACTAACTTGATCTGTAGAGGAAGAAACGATGTCTCCCTGTGTAAAAGTCGACAAAGAAGGTAGAACGGAGGGTTGCCGATGACAGCTTGGGTGTTAAGGTCGTTGTGCCATCCCTCTACGTCATTATTGGTGCGGATGGATTGCATAAACACACACCAGCTTGCAATTGGCCACAGGCGACTGTTTATCCAACGTTTTTGGACATAGCGAAGAACTGTTTGAAGACGACCAGCTGGAGCGGTGTCCATTAGCTTGTTAAAGGCAGTACCAATATGCTCCACATGCAGGAATGGTAAGCTTTTACTGCTTGCAATTACCTCTTACACAATGTAAGCCATTTAATTAATCTAAAGTTTAAGAATTTTAATTAATAAAAATTAATTTACAGTTATAATGACAATCAATCTTTCTGATACATGTTTTTTAACTACACAAAAAAGCAATCAGTAGTGAAATATTTTGAATAAATTTAATTTGAATTAAATCGATAAATTACTAGGCGTGGTTAAATTAAATATATGTAAGTGACAAGTGTTCACTTAATGGTATAATAGCAGTTTTTTTTACTCCTTTTCATTCATCTATAAACGCCAAATATGTCACTAACAGTAAATAAGCCCAAAGTACTTGTGATCGGTCACAGTTTCATCCGAAGACTGGAAAATTAGATGTTAAGAACGCAATCCAACTTATCAAGTTCTGTCAAAACAAATCTTCACGGGTAAGGCGGGAGAAAAGTACAGTCATTAAGACATTTTGATCTCCACATAGTGAAGAAATTTAAACCAGACTTTGTTTTCATACAGATTGGAGAGAATGACATCTGTGACAAATTATCTGCATCACACACAGCATCAGAGATTGTGCAACTCGCAAAAGATGTCAAGCGCTTAGGTGTTCCTCCTGTAGTGATAGGCTCCAACATCATCAGACTAAACTTATGATAGAACAAAATGAAGATTAATAAAGAAATAAGCAAAATCAAGATGAGTGGTGTCAAGTATTGGAGACATCAAAGCACGTGGCAGAAGACTAAATACTTGATAAAGACGGGTACATCTAAATGATGGTGGACAATTTAAATTCTTCTGTTCTATTCGCATGTGTGCAACACTGTTCTTGTAAAGTGTAAAATTATGTGCAATCAATTATTTAATGAATAAATATAGATATATAGATATATATATATACATCAATAAGTCTTTTATTATTTTTTTTATGTAGCCTACGACTCATATTGTTATTATATATTGATATAAGGTTACAAAACGTCTCCGATGCGAAACGACCTAGTAAGTTACGAATTGACTAGTTACGAAACGACCAGGTTACGAAATGGCCTGCAGCCATGTTAATCTGTCCTGCTATGCTGTTGTCATGTGATTATGTGTTGATTTTAAACTTAAGATTATTAAGATATTTGAAAAATCATAAAAATTCAGAATTATAAAATGTACTACCAATACCATAATCTTACAAGGTTGTGATATTCGGTTTACTCCTGGTTTACCCACTTTTAATTATACCAATTAGCTATTAGTAAAGAAAACAAAAAGACAAAAGGTTTAATGAGCATACAATTGTATAGTCTGTTCCAACTTGTGTATATAGTTTATCAGTGTTTTCTATATATTCAGGTATTTTTCATTGTGTAGTTCCATTTTCATTTGTATAGATAAATGATAAATAAATCAAATATTTTTTCTCTCAATAATTTAATATCAATTCAATCGATTCATTTATCATAAATGTACATCTAATGACAAAACAATGACATTCATTTATAAAAGTGTCTTAATAATAAAGTTTCTGAATGATTTTCATGATATAAATACACCAATACAAGTCTTCTTTTATTGCAAACATAATTTATATAATATATGAATAAAATTTATACATGCATTGCATAAGGAAATAAAAATAAGTAATTTGGGGCACTATATGTATAATGATGTTTTATATATATTTCAAAAGTCACAAAACATTATATTCACAAAGTCACAAATTACAATATTTCACAAAGTCAGCTTCACCAATGTCTTCTAAAGTTGTAAGCCATACATCTTCAAAAGGTGGAACAAGAGGTAATACTACGGCTCGTCGATAAGTCGAGTGATGTCTTCATTTTCTTTATAGTATGACTGTAGTCCACATTTCTGTGCTTTTCGCCAAATACACTAGGTAAAGTGGAAGAAGCAGCCTTTCACGGTTACCCTGGAAACACTGTCCGTGCTGCGTTGTTGGTTGCTGTCTTGTAATCATAAATACTGTTTCTGGTTGAAGTTGTAATTGATGTATTTGAGCGATGTAACGTATGTGGCTGAAGAAGCGTGAATAGATGACCTTGTTTTTCCTGGTAGTAGAGCATACACTAGTGGGAACATAGAACCATATTTTTTAAGAAACCAACAATTAAAATAATTTGTTGATAAATTGTCAAAATAATAAACATTTTGTATACATTTTTGTCTATTTTTTTTTTTTATTTGACAAATTCAATACATTTTCCTTCTGAAAAATATAAAATATAAAATATCTTTGCACTTTTTCCTTGATTTACTAGCATAATTTTTATATATTTGACAAATTCAATACATTTTCCTGCTGAAAAAAATATAAAATATAAAATATTTTGCACTTTTCTTTGATTTAATAGCAGAATTAAGTGTCTTTTATAAAATTTTACAGGTAAAATAAAGGTAAAAATATGACTTTAATTTAGAAATAAACTATAATTGTTAAAACAACAAAACACCCTATGTTTTTATAAACCTGCAATTAAAAGTGGGCAAACCAGGATGACACCCTAATATTCACATAGAACAGATGAAGCCATTGATTATGATGTCATTTAAAGAGATAGGACAGTTCAATATATATTTAATTAAATGTCAAGATGTCTAGACTGAATATTATAGAATTAATTGGTGAATTAAATTCAAATTGTCAGAAGATTTTGGTGGTTTAATCGTCCCTAACCAGCAAAAATCAATGGGACTATAGATTTGTACTTTGTCCTTCAAAAGTTTTCAGCACTTTTTCTGTAATGCTTCAATATATTAATTAGATATTTTGAATAAAGTTATATCATACCAAGTTCTCCAAATCTTTTTCCTGGTGGTCTTTGAAGAAAATGTGCTGGTCCTCACTATTATTTTTATTGCAAAACACCAAAATTGTGTTGATCCTTTGCAAAATTTTGATGATCACAATCTTCAAACCACCACTTTTGAGCTCACCTAGCCGAAGGGCCAAGTGAGCTTTCTCATCACTTGGCGTCCGTCGTCCGTCGTCGTCGTTAGCTTTTACAAAAATCTTCTCCTCTGAAACCACTAGGCCAAATTTAACCAAACTTGGCCACAATCATCATTAGGGTATCTAGTTTAAAAAATGTGTCCGATGACCCTGCCAACCAACCAAGATGGCCGCCATGGCTAAAAATAGAACATAGGGGTAAAATGTAGATTTTGGCTTATATCTCTGAAACCAAAGCATGTAGAGTAAATCTGACCGAGATAAAACTGATTATCAGGTCAAGATCTATCTGCCCTGAAATTTTCAGACAAATCTGACAACCTGTTGTTGGGTTGCTGCCCTGAATTGGTAATTTTAAGGAAATTTTGCAGTTTTGGTTATTATCTTGAATATTATTATAGATAGAGATAAACTGTAAACAGCAATAATGTTCAGCAAAGTAAGATCTACAAATAAGTTGTAATGACCAAAATTGTCAGTCACCCTTTAGGAGTTATTGCCCTTAATAGTCAATTTTAACAATTTTTCGTAAATTTTGTAATCTTTTACAAAATCTTCTTCTCTGAAACTAATGAGACAAATTTAGCCATACTTGGCCATAATCATTATTAGGGTATCTAGTTTAAAAAAATTTGTCCGATGACCCCGCCTTCCAACCATCATGGCCAACTTGGTTAAAAATAGAACATAGGGGTAAAATGCAGTTTTTGGTTTATATCTCTGAAACTAAAGCATTTAGAGCAAATCTGACAGGTGGCAAAAATGTTCATCAGATTTAAATTTATCTGCCCTGAAATTTTCAGACGAATCCGACAACCCGTTGTTGGGTTGCTGCCCCTGAGTTAGTAATTTTACAAAAATTTTGCAGTTTTTTGTTATTATCTTAGATATCATTATAATATCTAATATCTAATACTATTAATTATGATTTTAACCTTATTTAACATGATTTGAAAGCATCAGTAAATACAGGTGAGCGACACAGGCTCTTGAGAGCCTCTAGTTTATAAACTTGTGGATAGATGTCTCAATGGTAATCATATGAAGTTACAGTTCAAATTCCACTACAGTAAAACAATCTTTAATCAAAGAGCTGAAAGCTCTGAGGAAAAATGACGCCACTGTCTCTAATATTGTGATATTTTTATGCAAGTCTTGATTTTCACATACCGTCATTAGTTTAACATTCCAACATGTCTCGTAAGCATATAATTGATATTTGTATATGTGTGTGTTATGTGAAGATGACAACTGGCTGTTTTTAGTACAAATGTATAGGTCAAGACTACCTGAATGATCTACAGTATCCAATGACTACTGGCTGTTTTTCTATAAATAAATAGGTCAAGACTACCAGAATGATCTACAATATCCAATGACTACTGGCTGTTCTTTTGTACTAATAAATAGGTCAAGACTATTTGAATGATCTACAATATCCAATGACTACTGGCTGTTCTTTTGTACATATAAATAAAGACTACCTGAATGATCTAAAGTATTCTAAGTAATATGATTTTTGTCTTGCAATTACATTTTTCTAAATCAAGAATATAGACTACTAGTATCCTTTTCAAACCAAATGATTATGAAGAGCCTGTTGTTATCAAGCTCTTATACCCCACAATACTCATTAAATAAGTTACTAGTGACCTAGTTATTTCTGTTACTTGAAGCAAATTATATTTCTGTAGATTTAGACAATAGTATAATATTGTTTTACTAGTTTTATTTCACCTTGAAGATTAGACAAATAGGGATACTCCTTTGATTTTTATTTCATGTCAGTCAGGTCGCTTTATATGAAACTTGAAACCACTTCTCTGCCATATTGTTATTTCATAACAACTCTGCCCTTGACCATGTTGACCCATGTAATTGATATTCATTCTTTAACCATATATCATAGTCAGTTAGTTTTTGATTTTGCACTCCCACACCACCTTTCAGGTCAAATGTCTGTCTCCATTTAAGTTAATAACATTGAACAATCATGGTATTAAACACAATTTCAATAGTGATAATGCTGTTCTAGTAGGTCACCATATATTCAACTTGGGTAGCATTCCAGTTATTGAAATTTGTGTCAGATTAGAACAATGATCTAGACCTTTAGGAATGGATCTTACAATTTAATATGGAGCCATAGTATGGGACCCCTACACGGTAACAACAAAAAACAAGCTTGAAAGGATACAACGTCAAGCCGTAAAATCTATCATCAGAAATTACAAGTCAAGAGAGGATGGACGGATACGTCTCAAAATGCTTGCCTAACTGGAACTACAACAAGATCTCCAGACAAGACGAACAAGGAGTTGAAGCCAGAAGTTAATATTTATGTAAAAAGTAGTTGAGGGCTGATTGCCGCTATTGAACCATACTGTCATTCTATAATATTATTGCGTAAGTATTTTTGTATTGTCCTTGTTATTGGTCCATGTCTTGGTGTATTGGTCTGAGGCGGCCGAAGGCCAATACTGCTGGCCGAGGACCAACAATAAGGCCAATACAGAAATACATGTAATAGTATCTTTATTAATTAACTACAGTGTTACAATATTTTTTATTTCATTTCACAAGAGATAAACATTTTACCTTGAAGTGGAACTATCCAAATCTCAGTTTCTTTTTATAAGATGCAATATATCTAATGATTTGGTGCCGTTTCCATGTATCTTCAGCCTTTTCTCATCTGATGTATTTTCTACCCTTTCCAGTCACTATAAAGTGTTACAACTTTAATTTAGACACAACACATAAATAGTAATTGAAAGGTACTGCCATTGCATGTGTAATGCAAATATATTTTAAAAACAATAATGTAAGAGTTGAAATTGATACAACTATCCATAAGCCAATGACCAAAGAACGGAGATTTGCGCAATTACAGAATGCATATGCCTGGTTCGGGTTTAAAATAAAAGACCGTTTACAAAACATGAGAAGCGAAGGTAAACAGTAAAATCGATTTGTACCATCGACATGATGAAATTATGAGGTCGTCAAGAAATGAACTTTGTGATAATTTACTCGTTCCCCAAACCTGAAATAATTCCATCGTCTACTTTTAAAATGCTTTTCGATGAATGGGACCGTCTTTAACCTAAAATATATGCCATACTGAACGTTTCAGCTTGTTTATGGTGAGTAAATAAAAACTGCGTCGTACAAACAACTGTTTACTTTCAGTTTGAGTTTATCGTGACTTACGATCTAAAAACTAGAGACGTTCGAAATCATGTTTTGGCGGATTAGCCTGGAATCCTGACCCAATCTAATACTTCATCGAGCAGTGAGCCAGGATCCCAGGCTATGGCGGATCAGAACTCGACCAATACAGAAAAAATCTGTATTGCCGAGTTGACATCTTATATTGCATATGCAGTTTTCATCATATTAAGTACAATAACAGTGTAGTTAATTAATAATGATACAGTTACAGACTCTGCTGCTATAACTTTGTAAACAAAGATTCATACGCACCGCGTGGGTATAACCGTATTACTAATTTCCGATTATTAAAATCTTCGTAAATCTAGATAAAGACCAGTTTCTATCCAATGGATATCAAAATGATTCCGATTATTACTTTTTAATGATTGTAAAGTTGAAATGGCATGAAAGGCAGACATTATTTAGGAGAACTATTTTGTCTAGCGATTGCTGATCATTGGAGGGTAAAAGTCCAACACCATAACAAAACGGATCATGTATACATACCGATTGTTTACGATTGTAAGACATGTGCATAAAAGTGAAAGCTCGAATAAATATGAAAAATATAACAAAGGGATAGCTCCAAATACTATTTAATAACAAAAACATATGGACAGGTCAAGATATCTTTTGGTAAATAAAATAAAAGTATGTAAACTGGTTCCCGTCCGTGTAGCGTAATACAAGCAGATTCCAGTTAGTATGTAAAATAGTAAATATGAAACCGAAAAGCGTAGGCGGAGGCATAATCAACTTCCGTTAGTTCTGGTCAATGGTATCGAAACATGCCGCTGATAGCGTCATTTTCCAAAAATGCATGGGGAGCACTGATGATGGTGAAGAAAATTACAGTAAAACCAAATTAAAACTCTGCAGCTATCAATTATTACTTTTAAATGGCGTATATATTTAATTTTGATCTATTACAGTTCTTTTAGTTCCACTCCAATCTCCAAGAAATTACATGCCAAACAGGTAGATTCAGTGAAAAGATCACTTCTAGACATTTATTCTCCAGCAAAGCAACAAGGTACACATTAATAAAGTAAAAGTGGGAAAATGTGATAATGTGATATATTTTTGTTTTAAATAGACTTTTACACAAATTTAGATATATTTATTCATTTTAAGTTCAAATTACAGTGAAATTGAACTATTGCTTCCTGTGTTATAAAAATAAATGTGGATAGTGTCCACATGTGGACACAGATGATGCCCTCTGCATATCATATAGTTATAAAGGGACATAACTGAAGAACGGTAAAAGTGACGCTACCCAAATTTGAACTTGATCTGAGTTTTGTGGTAATAAGCATTGTGTGTAAGTCTCACAACATTTGGTTGAGGCTAACTTAAGAAGAGAACAGAAACTAAAATTTCAGCAATTTTTCTATTTGTAAACACGCATAACTCTAGAACGGTTGTGTATAAGTTTTATAACATTTGGTTGAGACAAACCAAAGTTAGAGAACGGAAACAAAAATTAAGCAATTTTTGTTTATAAAGGGACATAACTCAAGAATGGTAAAAGTGTCACCACCAAATTTCGTACTTACTCTGTATTATGTAGTAATAAGCATTGTGTATAAGTTTCATAACATTTGGTTGAGGCAAACTAAAGTTAGAAAACGGAAACAAAAAATTTGTACTTGATCTTAGTTTTGTGGTAATGAATATTGTGTATAGGTTTCATAATGTTTGGTTGGGGCAAACTTAAGTTACAGAATGGAAACTAAAATTTTGCAATCTTTCAATTTATAAAGGGCACAACTCAATAATGGTTAAAGTGACACTACCCAAATCACAGCATTGATTGTAGTTGATTCAACTATAATCATGGACAAAGGAAGATAACTCCAAATTTTGTAAAATTACTTGATATTTAGAAGAAAATAAAATTTTGCAATTTTTCCATTTAGAAAGGGCATAACTTTAGAACGGTTAAAGTGACGCCACCAAAATTCAAACTTGATCTGTGTTTTGTGGTAATTAGCATTGTGTATAAGTTTCATAACATTTGGTTGCGGCAAACTTAAGTTAGAGAACGGAAACTAAAAATTTTGCAATTTTTCCATATATAAAGAGGCATAACTCTAGAACGGTTAAAGTGACGACACCAAATTTAAACTTGATCTGTGTTTTGTGGTAATAAGCATTGTGTATAAGTTTCATAACATTTGGTTGAGGCAAAGTCAAGTTAGAGAACGGAAACCAATTTCGGGACGTGCGTGCGTGCGTGCGCACGTACAGACGGACAAGGGTAAATGCCCCACTGCTACGGCAGGGGCATAAAATCCTGAGAATTTATATTGAGGATGACTACACTAATGTTTATGCTATCATTACTTTTAGACATTTTGATACAATTGCTTTCAGGATTAATTATAAGAAAGAATGATTTTTTATGTTTAGACAGTTTGATACAATAGCCTTAAGGATTAATTATAATAAAGAATGATTTTATATATATTTCAACAGGTAATGTCAAGGTACCTTCCAGACCATCAAGTGATAAAACTACATCATCAACTAATATGTCACAGTCTCCACAGATGTCAAAGATTCAGCCATGTATAACAATGCATAATCATAAATCAACTAGATCATCCATGAACTGTGATAAATATCTTTTCCCTAAAACAACTGGTGTAACATATGAATCTTCATCTTCTCAAGAGAAAGAATATTTAGATGGAAAATCTCTGATTAATAGGTGTAATAATCCTCCAATTTACAGCATGGCTAGTATAAGTTACAAACATTCATCTACAGTAACTCAGTCTCCACGTAAATACCTCAGGAAAGACTCAGTAGATGCAAAACTTTGTTAAAATGCAATGATAAGATGATAGCAGAAGCTTGTCATCAGATGGAACAGTTAGCTTCCAAACCTCAGCCTATGGAAACAGATGATTCAAATGCTTCAGATTCAAATGCTTTAAATTTGTTAAAGGTAATCATGATACATTGGATATCAAATTACATTCATCTACAAAGGATGCTGATTGCAGGGCTTTCAAAATTAGATCAAAATTTGATCATAGGTTGCAGTTCTCTACCTGCTTCTCTGCTAAAAAACTCTATCAAAATATTTTCATAATGTATAAACATTTTGGCAGAAAAATACATATGGCTATTTTAAATTTATTGAAAGCCCTGTCAGATTATATTGAACTTTTACAAAAACAGGAACAAATTTAAATGATTGACTTAGTTGTATAAGATTTTTTCTACTTTAAATGGATGATTTTAGAAATTTCTGCAGTTATTAAATTTTCTTATATCTAGAGTTTTACTGTATGTATCCTTTTATGTTTAATGTTTGTACTTGAATGTTTGGATGATACATTATCAGATAATCATTAGTGTTGTTCAAGGTGTTTAGCTCTTTCAAATAACAAATGGATTTACAGAAAGCTCTCATACTTTGTATTCTAAAATACTTTTTTTGGTCTCTGGTGGAGAATTGTCCCATTGGCAATAATACCACATCTTTTTTTTATATAAGTAGGATTGTTTGCAATTGTGAAGTTAACCATAGTGTCCCATCATTGTGATTCAATCACTTTTACGGGTGTACAGGGACTTTTACTTTTGGACTATCCTTCCAGAATGAAACTTTGTAAATGCAACTCCTCTGAGACTGCTTAACTCTAACACTTTAAAGGATTGCTTGCCAGCACGTGTAGTTTACTATCCACATTTTACAGGAGTTATGGGACTTTAACCTTCAACCCTATCGTATACACACAATTTTATTTCTCATTTACACAACAGGGGAACATTTCGCAACAGCATAAAAATATTGTTTCTATGAAAAGGATCAGCTGATAGAAGTACCTTACAGAGAAATTCAACCTTCTTGTTTGTTAACATTTCAATGTTTTATCCATCTCATTCAGCAAGACGAGGCAAAGAAAATGAAGAGACATATGAGTTATCATGGGGATACACTAAGGGAGATTCAGAGACATTCTAAGTTTATTACCAGATGACATTGCACAAAACAGTTCCCAATCATCAGGTTACCATGGCAGCCAGAACAGTAGATATGGACATGAAGAACAGACATCTAGACTAACTGATCAGGTATGTATTGATAGAATGGATAATTATTCTGTGGTTTTTATGTTGCCCTTTAACAGTCAATATGGCATTTTCAAATAATTTGTAAATTTTAAATGTTTACATAGATTTTTCATATCACAAATCACCAAAGGTTATGAAATTTTATGTTTTGTTTTCACCTCTAAGGGTATATTAATTGCTGATGTTGATCAATCTAGAAACAGGGTTTGACACTAACTACATTCATGTACTAGCCTGGAGGGCTAGTTTCATTTTCATTTACTAGCCCTGGTACAAATTCACTAGCCTGCCAAGTGCCAAAGGCACTTGGATGGTCGTGCCGTTGGCACCACCCTTTCTAGGAGGGTTTGGGGCATGCTTCCCAGAAAATTTTGAGATAAATGAAGCAAAATCCTGTGTTCTGGAGCATTTCAGAGGGTTTTGAACATGTTTTGTTTCATAAAATTTCACTGGTTTGCTAATAAAATGTACAAGAAAAATATTTTTTCATTTTCTAATCATCTTTATTAAGAATCTGTATGACTTATTTTAATCGTTACTTGATGCATTATTTAAATAAATGTAAAAGCACTTGCATCTCAGCTGTTTATTAGATTGAAATTCTTTGCTGGCTAAAAATAACCAAATACAGTGTAGTCATTAATTTAGGATTTCCATATTTTCCTGCCAAAAGCACATGGCTTCCAACACATGTAAACACAAATTCTGCATGTGACCATGATTTGTTTGCAGGATTACTGCTTTATTAATTTAATTTGGATATAGATATTCAATTTAAGGTACAGTCAAGCATTTACATTTATAGAATAATTTGCATACAATTTTAATATTCAACTTGATGTTTGACTTGTTCAACCATGCGAGACAATGTAAATAAATGGGAATGGGTAAACCCTGAGGATGCATAATGATTGAGAATAAGATAAAACCAAAATTAAATGCCTGTAATTGCAGTCTAATTAATATTTATTACAGAATGGGTTATCTGGTAACTACGTGCATTCTTACTATACGGGCCGAGTAATCGTATAATACGGTCCGAGTAATCCAAGGCCGAGTTGACAGTTTATTATAGTGACTGGTTTTCGGTAGAAATGTTACCCGCCAATGCTAAATAAATGTGTAGTAGAACCAGTGTAGACACTTTTCAACGAAGTTGTCAGATTTGACCACGGTTTAGTACTGTACTTTACTGAAAGTACAACAGTTTTGATGTTCAATGACAAATAAATTTACTAGCCCCTCGGGCTACCGCGCCACAGACTTTCACTAGCCCGACACAAAAGTTACTAGTCTCGGGCTAGCGGGCTAGCGTTAGTGTCGAACCCTGAGAAAGAATTTTAAATGTCCAAAATTAATTAAAAAGAGATGTAAATAAATTGATATCAAATATTGATGTTTAGTGCATATGGGCCCATTTTAGACTTTGAAAATGCATATCCAATAATTAAATGATTAATTTTACTTTTAACAGAATATAAGGAATACTGCCTATATGCCACAGTTTCATACAAGTAACCATGGAGATGGCAGTGTTACCGACTACAAAGAAAACATTTGTGAGGTAAATCTCTTTATTTAAAATTTATCATTAAGCTAAAAATATGTGAAATATACACCAGTAATATAGGATGTGCAAAAATAAGAAGATGTGTTGTGATTGCCATTGAGACAGTTATCCAACATTAATGAGGATGAAAACAATCACAGGTCACTTAGGTATGTCTTCATACTTTTGCTACTTTTATAATTTAACTATTTATATTTTTAAAACACATGTTAGTTCATCACACATCTTTTCTCAAAGACTCCAAAACATATGATTAAGTTATAACTGATTTGGCAGGACATGCATTCCATTGTGAGCATTCTTGTATAGCCAAAATTGATGTTGAAAATGGGTCCTCCCAAAACAATATTGATAATTACCAAATTTAGAAAAGACATTTGTGTTACTTTGATTAGAAAATGTGTCATTATATTTAAACGCATTCTTTCCTTTCTGCATTGCTCAAGTTAAGTTTTATGCATAATTTGCTTTTACAGAATATGGACATTTTAGACTATTTGGATGGTCCACCTCAGCCTGAGACAAGAGTTAGAAAGCAGACAAATCCTAGACAGTGGACGTCAACAACAGATTCTGATGGAATACAAATGTGGGTCCCTTCAAATGTACATGTTGTATTACTGCCAAAGAAACCAACATTTGACTCGCCAAGTCCTGAGAAAATGAGACCAAGATTTATGCACTAACTATGATTTTCTATCAGAACATTAACACATTCCTATAGATAATGGAAACCATATGTGAATGATATATGAGCAATACTTATATATTTTCTCTTTATTGATACAATTTTCATAACCCTATGAAATCTGCTAAAATTGTTTTATTAGAAACATGCAATTTTAAAACATTGCATGCATGTTGTGATAAGACTCTATAATAGAGAATTAATTTGTGATTTAGTCATTTAAATTGGCAATGTGTTTTAGAGTTAAAATGCTGTTAATATGTTAGTTAATACATGTTTTTCAGTTTGTTAGATTTATTTATCATAGAAGTATACCACTGAATTTTATTACAAGTTTTTCTTATATTTTATTTATTTAATATGGTTTAAAATTTCTTAGTTTTAATTTTGCTTATACTTTTATTGCCATTAAATATTATGACATTTGTGTGTGCATTATGTAGTTTGATGATGTCATTTTCTGTCAATCATAGTTTACTGAGTATTTAATCATAGCAATTACACTGTGTATCATCGCCACCGGAAATTGGGTACTAACGAAGCAGAGAGAAATGGAAAAAAAGTAAACAAGGTAAGAATTCATTCAATTTAAAGCATTTCTACTAATTTGACGAGGGTACCGCTTAAGAAATGATTTTCTGATATATAATTCTTTAAATTATTTGGCCGATAAGTACAAAATTAAGACAATATTTTGTGTTATTCTCAAGAACTTGCCACTTAGTACCTGAAAATTTCGAGGTCGATCGTCCTCTATCGCCCCATTGGCAAGATATTCAACTGTTTTCATTATTTTTCCGGACACTTTTATAGATTATTATAGTGTGGCATCGTATTGACTGAAATTTGTTGTCAAAATGATGGTTTTAAAGAATATAGACCATAAAAATAAAGTCTAGGGTACGGCAACTTGCTCGTGTTGACAAATTTACTGTATGGCAACTTGTTTTCAACTGTATGGCAACTTGCTAATTTCAAAATATTTATTTGCCGTCTTTTTAAGAAAATAAAGTATTAGGTTCAAATATCTAATTATGCATTTAATAAAAATACAATTCGCTTGACACCATTTAAGATGTATACACAATATAAGGCTTGAACACAGTCCTATTACATCTTTTACATACCTGATGTATACAATATTTTTCCTTGTAAATAAAAAGATTGATGGAATTTACTTAAACTAAAAAAAAATACAATCTTATTTTCAATAAGAAACAAGAGAATTAATTCAAACACAATTCATGATTTATTTCTCCTAATTTTCAAAGAAAACAAAGTATTTTCTTCACTTTTCTTTTAACAAATTATTCCTTTCAGAATTTAAAAATAAACAATGTTGAAGACCGTACCTTGACCTTTAATGGTTTACTTTTATAAATTGTGACTTGGATGGAGAGTTGTCTCATTGGGACTCATACCACATCTTCCTATATCTATTTAACCCTGCACGTTCTTTAGCCTGTAGTTCGGTGGTTATTGTTGGTTCATCTCTATCATATTTGTTGTTTTTGTAAATTGATTTGTTATGAGTTAGGCCGTTAGTTTTCTTGTTGAATCCTTCCACAATTTTCATGTCGGGGCTTTTTATAGCCGACTATAAGGTACGATTTTTCGTTGTTGAAGGCCAAACGATAGCATATAATTGCTTACATACACTTTATTTGACCCTGGTGGATAGTTATCTTATTTGCAATCATACAACATCTCCATTGTTTATATTAAAAAAACAAAAAAAACAGCACCAACAAATGATGAATGGTCGTTTTTCTTACTGAACTTACAAAATTTCACCTTGGCAACAAATAAGACAACAGTCGTTAGTATTATAACGATATATGAATGTATTTAGGATAATATGGTTAAAAAAACCTTTTGTCTTTAAAACACAAAGTCAAATAGAGGTAAGCAACGACTTCTGAACGAAATTAACGGCATGTATTTTATAATATTTTATAAGTAGTTTATTTTGTAAATTTATAAGCCGGTAAAGCTTTGATGCAGCCAAAATATCGTCACTTGATATTATCTAAACAGTGATTAATTTCATCTTTAAATTACAATATATTTCAAGACGCCGTACAGATAAAAGTTGTTATTTTGCAATTACGTACAATAAACAAACAATGCGTTGGTCCATATTTTTAAAACATCTTTATGACAACAAATTTCAGTCAATATGATGTCACACTATCATAATCTAAAACGTGTCTGGAAAATAATGAAAAACAGTTGAATATCTTGCCAATGGGGCGACAGAGGACAATCGACCTAGAAATTTTCAGGTACTAAGTGGCAAGCTTTGGAGTATAACACAAAATATTGTCTTAATTTTGTACTTATCGGCCTAATAATTTAAAGAATTATAGACCAGAAAATCATTTCTAAAGCGGTACCCTCGTCAAATCAGTAGAAATGCTTTAAATTGAATGAATTCTTACCTTGTTTACTTTTTTTTCATTTCTCTCCGCCTGTTAGTACCCAATTTCCGGTGGCGATGGTACACAGTGAATTATAACAAAGTAAAACTGGGTGTTGATTTAATTAAATAATTTTGAAATATAAAACAATTTATTTTTCTTGCAAATTTAGACACTAAATAATGGCTTATATTTTAATCCCAAAATTTCCGATTTAGGTGTTGATTTTAAGCCTAAGAAGATCATGAAGATAGTCATCAATGTACATATGAAGAAATCGAATAATGGTTCTAATATTTCAAACTTTGTGATACATATACAGCCTTTTAAAAAAAATCATAAACTAAATTGTTTTGTACAGCTCAGTGATCTATGAAGGTTATCCTAAATTTTACGTTTCATAGTTGGGACATTATCAGTGAACCCTGAGGGTCCCTTTGGGATTGGAATTGCAGAGAAAATCCTAGTTTCACACAATGAAATGCAGTTTGTTGCAAACATCAACTCCATAGTTGTTACTTCTTTATTCTGTGGTCTTCTGCTTTTCAGAACAGCACAAATGTTTTAACTCAGTCAATCTATTTTTAAAAATTTGCAACATGTCCGTTATCATTATACAGATTTTTTGTTTACATATTATAATTGTGTTCTTCACTTTGAGGTACATTAGGATATTGACTCCTATATCTTAGGCTTGAATTAGCATGTGCTATATCTGAGATTTTGTCTTATATTTTGGTATGGCTCAAAATCTCTGGTAGAGAGAAAAAATAGATTTGAAAGATTGATACAGACATATGTCAAGAAGTTTTGTCATAGGCTGAAAATTAAGTGTTGTAATAGGAGTCATAAAATAATTTGATTTTTAAAATAAACTTTAAAAAGGTTTAAAAAGGATTTTTAAGATAAAATGTTATAGTAACATATTAACCATTTCATTCTTAAGTTACCGAAGATAGGTATTGTGACATATTATATTTTAATCAATGAATTATGACCTTATGAAGCTGACCTGTTATAACGTGATCATATTTTATTTGATATAATACTCAGAACTATTATCATGATTATTATATTTAATATATTTAAAAGATAATTCATTTTAATGACAGCAGTATTATTAAATAGTTATTGTTTGTTTTGTTTTTTTAAATATGGTTTATGTTTAGATTTTGTTTTGTTTTACAATATATTCAAAACTTATTTATGATTTCTTTTGTGTCTATTATTGAAATAAAATGTTACTAGTAATAAAATCTATAATGGATGTTGTGATTTAATTTTACCTGCAATACCTGGAAGTTGAAAAAAGAACTGTTTTAATTTATTTCTCTTCAGAATATGCATCAAATATTTGTTATTGGATATCAAACAAAACCATTCAATCATATTAATAATTTGCATATCTAAAGCTTTCTCACTTTATACTATCCCATGAAAGGCAATATGGTCATTTGTGACATTTCGTTTTTGTCTAATGTGCAACAAATATTGCAGAATGCAAGACAAAGGGATGGCAATTTATCAGCAGTAGTGTGAATTATTTTTATAAAGCATGTTATTTCAGGAAGTGGAAGAGCTGAAAATCTAAATCTCTGAATACTGAAGCTAATGTCAGGCAAATGTCAGTTGTCTTCATCAGACCTAATTTTTCGAGGTTCATTGAAGTCATAAAAAATGTTTAGAAATAGAATACATGTCTGTCAGACAGCGTTAACCTGATCTTGACCTTATTTCACAGTTCAGTGATCAATGCTTAGTTTTTGTCGAGCCTTCGACTTTAGTCGAAAAAGCGAGACATAGCGATTCTACATTCCGTCGGCGCATCGTCGGCGTCCTAAATATTCACTCTGTGGTTAAAGTTTTTGAAATTTTAATAACTTTCTTAAACTATCCTGGATTTGTACCAAACTTGGACAGAAGCTTGTTTATGATCATAAGATAGTATCCAGAAGTAAATTTTGTAAAAATAAAATTCCTGTTTTTCCGTATTTTACTTGTAAATGGACTTAGTTTTCTGCCAGGAAACATTACATTCACTCTGTGGTTAAAGTTTTAAAATTTTAATAACTTTCTTAAACTATCCTGGATTTGTACCAAACTTGGACAAAAGCTTGTTAATGATCATAAGATAGTATCCAGAAGTAAATTTGTTAAAAAAAAATTTCATTTTTCCGTATTTTACTTATAAATGGACTTAGTTTTTCTGCCAGGAAACAATACATTCACTCTGTGGTTAAAGTTTTTAAAATTTTAATAACTTTCTTAAACTATCCTGGATTTGTACCAAACTTGGACAGAAGCTTGTTTATGATCAAAAGCTAGTATCTAGAAGGAAATTTGTTTAAAATTTTGTACCTGTTTATCCATATTTTACTTATAAATCATTGAAGAAAACTAAGTCCATTTTAATAAAATGGACTTAGTTTTCTTCCAGTTAACATTAAATACAGTCTGCAGTTAAAGTTTTTAAAACATTTATTAGATTCATAAACTATCCTGGATTTATACCAAATTTTGACAGAAGCTTCTTACAATCAAAAGATAGTATCTAAAGGAATATTTTTATTGATTTTTTCCTCATTTTGTTGAGCCTGCCATTAACAGCAAAAGTAGGCGAGACACTGGGTTCCGGAACCCTTACAAATTTTTTATTAGTACAGTTTCACTTAAAACTATAACTTAAAGGACTTAGATTTGAAATAGTATGCCAATAATATTTGGAGTATAGAATGGACGTAACATGAACATGTCTGTCTGACCTAGACCCCATTTTCATAGTTGAGATCAACATAGTCTATGTGATTAGGTCAGGTTTTCAATCATCAGTAGATCAACTATATTTGTATTGAATCTTGTTTGGTGAACAAGTATTTCTGATAAGGTTTATAATTCATTGATCAACATTTAGTTTACTCGATTAGTTCATTTTCTTTTATACTATAACTAATAGGTCAAATCTGTAAAATGTGTAGGACATTGACTTAAACATTATTGACATATTATAAAGAAAATTTTAATGTATAAAGAAAAGCACATCACTGTACAGATTGAATATACATTAATGTAAATTTGAACCAGTCATTAAAGAATGAAAAGTATAACCTAAGCTACCATACTTAGACAATAATTGACAAGGATTGTCAGTTTTCCTGCCACTGGTTACCTCTGTATACTTCATTCTCCGCCAAAAAAATGGGTACTATGATAAATTCAATATAGAAATAAGGAGATGTATGATTGCCAATGAGACAACTATCCACCAAAGTTAAAATGAAGTGGATTTATGTGATAATAGGCAACAGTACAGCTTTCAGCAATGAGCAAAATGAGAAAACCCATACCATATAGTTGGCTATAAAAGTCCCTGACATAAAAGATATGAAACAATTTGATTGAGAAATCTAAAGGCCTAATTTATAACAAAACAATTTACGAAGGTTGCTGAAATGGCATAAAACAAGGACTAACAGCATCATCTAAATACATGTGTCAGTGGAACAATGCTTTTATTGCTGTTCTTCATCTTTATATTTACTACTATTAGCTAGATCTCAACTCAAACCATGATCAAAATGGTCCTTGGCATCAACTTGTACAGTACATTAAATGTTTCTGAATAAGATCTTTACCATACTTAATTCAATAATGCTAAATGAGGTGATATCGATTTTGAGGTCACTGAATCAAAGATCAAAGAGGCAGCTTATAGACTGAAATCATGTCAAAGCAAAAGGTTTTGTTTCTTGAACATTTTGAGTATAAATCAGATTTTACCCATTTTGAAGAATGTAACTTGGGGTAAAACCCTATTCTTGGTTAAAGGTAACTGTCAATATTTTTAAATGCATGTGATATCTTTACCAGTCTTGCATGGCTAATGCTTCTTCAGGAAGATATCAATTTTTGCTTTGAGGTCAGTAAGATGAAGATCTAAATTGATTGATATTTGGCTAAAAAAATTTTGAAATATATGCCAAACAAGTGAAACTGGGAGCTACTGCTCACTGATGATACCCCAGCCCAAATATTTCACGGTAAACAGGAAGTTGTTGAGTGATTAATCTGAAAATGCATCACATGGTATAGCTGACTTATATAAACACTGAAACCAAATTTCAGAAATCCTTGTAATGTAGTTCCTGAGAAAATGTGACGAAAATTTTCAACTTGGATATGTTGTGCAAAATGATGTAAATATTCGGTTAACAGGAAGTTGTTGAGTGATCAATCTGAAAACGCATCACACGGTATAACCAACTTATATAAACCCTGAAACCAAATTTCAGAAATCCTTGTATTGCAGTTCCTGAGAAAAATGCGACGAAAAATTTTCATGGGACGGAAGGACGGACTGATGGACTGACGGATGAATGGACAGAGGTAAAACAGTATACCCCACTTTTTAAAGCGGGGTGTAATGAGGGTTTTAACTCAGATTTCATGATTCACTTAACATGGAAATGTTAAAGTTTTTGGTTATGGTAGTTTACTATTTAGTGGAAAATTCACATCAACTTGAAATTTATTACACATGTTCGTCGTGATGTGAACTTTTAAAATTATATGCCAAATTACTGTTTTGACCCTGATTTCACTAAACATTGAAATATTGTGCAAGGGAGGCATGGTGTCCTAATGCAACAGATATTTGTTTTATCTATTTTTTTCTCTGGATAACACAGTTACCATTATTTGAATTAATTGTCAGCAGACAATACCTTATCTTGGTATTGCACAAGGTCATGTTTTCTCTGACTTAATGACATCATTACACTAAATTCATTGGATGTTGGATGTGTAGATTGATATTTTAGTCTTAGATGCATACTTTTTATTAGTTGTTATGGGCTTTGAACTAGCTGCCAGTAACTGCCAGTACTCTAAGATCTGTACTGTGTCTTTTTGTTGTGGATATTTTATAAATACCCTACCATGTCGGGTCTGTGTTTTGTTAGATGTTTTTCTGCTTTGTATCAATCTGATGAGTTAAACCCTTTACAACTGATTTTGATAGTTTGTCCTTATGTTGTAATGTTACACCACTGTTCCGAGGTTAGGGGAGGGTTTGGCACCAACAAACTCGTTTAATTCCGCCACATTCTGTATGTGCCTGTCTCAAGTCAGGTACCTGAAATTCAGTGATTGTCATTTGTTGCTGTATATCAAATTTGTTTTGGTTCATTGTTTTGTACATAAATTAGGCTGTTAGTTTTCTCGTTTGAATAATTTTACATTTGTCATTTCAGGGCATTTTATAGCTATGCGGTATGGGTTTTGCTCATTATTGAAGGCTGTATGGTGACCTATAGTTGTAAACTTCTCTGTCATTTGGTCTCTGGTGGAGAGCTGTCTCATTGGCAATCATACCACATTATTTTTAATTCTATATTTTAGAGGTCATCACAAAACAAACAAAACTTGAATTAGAGTGATCTAGTGAAAGCTCTTAGATTGAATGACACCTTTATTTTATGTTTCATAGCATGGTGTCAAAGACCAAAGAAGATTTTGTAGAATGATACTCTCATTATCACCTGGAAAAAAAAATCATTAGTTTTATGGTAACTAAGGGCATAACTCCTGAACGGTACATGTCAAGTTCATGAAAATCAAACATGATCTGTAGTTTAAGATCTGTGACATTGTGTACAAATTTCAAAAGATTTGTTCAAGTGGCACTTTAATCTTCATCTAGAAGGGAAAAAAACAATTTTTATGGTAGCCGAGGGCATAACTATTGAACAGTAAATGTCAAAACTATCAAAATTTACTTGACCTGTATTTAATGGTTCATGACATTGTGTTAAAGTTTCAAAAGATTTTGTCAAGTTTTATTATCATTATGCTGTACCCAAGCAAAGTATCATCTTTTAAGGTATTAAAGGGCATAGTACAATGTAGTGACACTATACTATACTCAATCACAAATCAGCTAGGCTTGCATGGTATTTCAGAAGTATTGTTTTGTCTTGTTCAATGTCACCAAAAGTGTTATTATATTTTACTTCATCTTGAAAGTTGTTGCAAATATAATTTGTTGCATCTGGTGTTTTAGGCCAAGGGATAGCTAAACTGGCACTAACAATCATATCCTTCTGCACCAATGGAGAGGCCCTCTCGAATTTAACATGACCAAAAGTATTGACTGGAAACTAAACCTGTGGCGTAGAGGACAATTAATCAAAGAGCTGATAGCTCTGAGGTGGAAGAAGGTGAATAAATTAAAGGTAACTTGAATTACCATAAAAGCAGCCCCACTAACCCAGCCTGCTTTGTTCCATTATCGCTATGATGTATTTTTTCTTCAAACAAGAATGTGTCATAAGTACATGGATTTCAATCTATACAATCATTTTCTATGTTCAGTGGACCGTGAAAATTAGGTAAAATCTTTAATTTGGCAGTAAAATTAGAAAGATCATATCATAAGGAACACATGTGTACTAAGTTTCAAATTGATTGGATTTCAACTTCATTAAAAACTACCACGACCATAAACTTTAACCTGAAGCAGGACGGACGGACAGACCAGTAAACATAATGCCCATAAATGGGGCATAAAATAGTAAGACTTGTTACATACCTGCCAACTTTTGAAATTTCCATGGGGTTTTAGTGTCGACAACAATTTTAAAGGTTACAATTTTAGCGAAGTATTTTGCACGATCTGGATTGTCTTGAAAAAGTGTCATATTTGTATGATGAGCTTACATGCCTTTTCTTGAGTCTGTTTGCATGATTTAAGTTTTAAATCAGTAGAAAAGATGAACATGTAGCTAGCAGACCAGGGTTTATTTTCTTGTGTAAGAATATTAGATGCTTGTTGAAATTTCCAATTTTGAATTATGCAAAGATGTGTCACCCTCATTAGAAGAACATTACATACAACCCACTGTAAAAATGAGCACCTCTATATTCATATTATTTGATGAAACTTTTCCCCAAGAACTATGCATCTATCAAGTATTAAAGTGTCAAAACATGTCAAAAGAATTTTGTGATGTTTCTAAACTTATATCTTCTTTATTAATTTGACCCTCATTTAGAAAAGTTGTTCCAAATATAATGAATTTTCCCACTTTTGTGTTAAAAATCTTAAAATTTTCTTTCTTTTTTTTTTCAACAGTAAATGACCCTTTTTTAGGGACAGTCCTCATTTAAGGGACACCACTCATAATGGGTGGGGTGGGGGTGGGGGTCCCAACCTGTTTGTTTGTCTTTGTGAAAAAGAATAGTACATTGTGCTTTAAATGATTTAATTGAATACAAAATAACATATGTTACAAGAAGTATAATGTCAATAAATTAGTGAAAAAATACTATTTATTATCTTTATGGTAGTACTGCATCATTGAATTTGGTCAATCAGTCATGCTTTTATCCTTAAGCTGTATAAGAACCTCCTTGCAGATGAAAATTCACATGCCATGTTCACGATTTTACAACTTCTTCTTCTTCTTCTTCGTATTTCCTTCCAATTAGGAACACCAAGTAGAACGGAGTTGTTTTCACTTGTATTATTTAAAAGTATTTTTTTAAAGTACTAGATGAAAACAACACAAGTTCAAAATCTAGCATGTTAGAATAATCTTCAGAGAAAACGTTTTTGATTGGCTTAAGTCTTACCTTGGGAACAAAATAAGGAACAGATGATTTTCACTAAATCGTGTTTAAGAGCTTTTAACGATACCCTTAATATCAATATTTTTAATAAATGCAAGGACGTATTATAAAACGTTGTGTAAGATAAGAGTGAAGAGAATGAACACAGGGTGAACGTACTATACGGGCGAAAGAACTCAGGATGAACAGACCAAGGCGAACATGTAAACAGGGCGAGTTGTCCCGATACCAAATTCACGCATGGTACTACAAATATCTACATTAAAAACATCCGGTTACAAGTAAACAAATAACGTTCATGTAGATGAGATGAAATCTAATAAATTACATAAATAAAAGGGTAAATATTAACGATAGTGATTGCTTTTCAATCCTAATTTACAAATTAAATGATTCAGATGCTTAATCATGTGTAAAATCGGTGTCAAGAATCGGAAGTTGTTATGAAATTGTAATACACAGAAACGGATGCGGCATACGGAGGTGGTTCAATGATTTTAAAGTCGGCACCATAGGCCTTCAGAAGACTTGAAGTCTTCTTCCACCAAAAATGTCATAGTATTTTACAAGGCTCCTGTGTGATAGCCTTCGTAAGTAGAGAGTTTCTGATAGCAAGCAATACCATTTAGTTTTTGCTCTGGTACATTGACCTTAATTGGTATAACTGTGAGTCATACTTGGTGGAGTTTGATGCCTGTAGGCATTTTCATTGTTTAGTATTTCTGATTCACTGAGAGACCTTCTCACAAAACTTACAATATTTGAAGCTGTGGCAATCACTTTTCATATATGAGCTACATTTATTTGAACCATCTTTGACCAATAATTGGAGGGTGTGGTTCAGCTAGTATTACATGAATTGCTTGAAACAACTCAAACAGCAACATACAGTGTGCATATACATGTATAGACACAAATGTTGACCTCAAGATGTATTTGGGTTATTTGTTGGGTTGCTGTCTTATTGGTGTATTTCCCACATCTTCTTACAAAGACTTAATATAAAGAGTCTGGTTTAAGAGGCTATCATAGAGTATATGAACTAATGATAATAAAAGAAAAATGGTTTAATTTAATTATTTTGATAACACTTTGTATTCTGTATAACATATAATCTTTATGTATCAAGGTTATGGTAAATCTGGTGCTTCTTCATCTGAATCAAATTCTGCATCTTCATCTTTAACCCACTTTCCAAATAAATCTTTCTTCCACCCAGCCCTGTTGCAAGAAAAACATACTTAAATAATTATGACATGAAAGGAAAGGAAAGAATCATTGAAACCTTTATCAATTGTTATGCTGGTACTGGTAACTAAAATGTCAGCAAAGGCCCTGCTCATAAGCTTTTGTGTGAGGCACAGAAACAAATAATACTGATACAAACAAAGCAATACATGTTCCTCCAGTATCACATTTTCTAGATTTCGTGGTACAAGAAAACATGAAATTTAATCCTTGTGAATAAAAATTATTTCATTGATTTCTTTTGTATTGATCATGCCATTTAAAAAATGGCGACCAATAGATCTTTTGAAAATAGGAGCAGTTAGATAATTTTACACCATACATCAATTCATGATATCATATTCTATGTAG
>JAASAO010000672.1:0-21467 GCA_017311375.1 Mytilus coruscus | reverse complement strand
TTAACCAAGACATCACAAACTTGAAACCAGTCATGACACCTATGATGCATAGACTTCTTACTAGGAAACATATTACAATAAAGAATACTAGTCTGCACTTATTTCTTACCAAAAATATTAAAGATTATACCCCTACCCCAGCTGGCAGATTTTCACTTTTTTTTCATCTTACCATTTTTACTTAAGGAGTGAACAAAACCCAAATATATGATGTTTCAAATCAACACAGAAGTAAAACATGGTGATTAAGGAGGAGTTATTGGATTGCCAACTCTATTTATAGTTAATCTGACTGAAAGAAACAGTTTAAGCACCAAATCATGAAAATGATAGTAGAGTCCATTCCACATTTTACAGCATGCCTTACATTCCTTTGAGCATTTCCAGATTATGAAGGCAATACAACAAGGTTCTTTAGATGGCAGTTAACTATTATTCTAAAATCTTTTTGACTATACATGTACTAGAATATATCTCTAAGTTGACTGATTGTCTATTTCTCATGTATGCATTAAGTTAAATTATGTCCCTTACATAATCAATTTACATTTATTGTGCTTTTCAGTGTCAGAAAATTAAAACAATTAATGCCATTTGCATGGAAAATGAATAAACTATTTAATCTTGCTGATATACAATCCTAATCACATTCTTTGTCCAAAAAATTGTCTTGTCAATGTAAAGAAACCCCTAATGCTATCCCTATTTCAGCTAAATATGAGGGCTAAATGAATAAGTAAGGACCCCTTAACCACTTACTAGTTCCAAAAAAGCTTTTACTGGTGTCATGTTACCACAGAACTACAAATTAAACCTGAAGAAAACTAGTATAGCTGTACTTGTGTGGAAAAAAATAAGAAATTATGCACTTTATTTATTACGGTGAAAATTATAGGACGACAGGCAACTAAAATATGTCGCGCTCAAATTCCAGTTGTTGCACATGTGTCAGACACTGCGAAAAGTTAAAGCTGAAACTTTATAATTAAAATGTATTGCAAGTTACTTAAAATAAAGAAATTTTACTTTCTAGGTAAATTTTAACATTAGTATCCACAGATCAGGCAAAATTTGCTGAATCAGCAATTTTCACTCCCAGGGGTGAAATTTAAGGGCTGTTTTTATTCTACTTGCCCTTAATCAACTTTTTATTGATAAACTTACAAATTGCATAGGTAAAAAAAATACCTTTATTGATTTAGTGTTAACATATATATCCCAGTTAAGGTGGCACGGTAGTATTTCCTGGCCCATAAGGGATAATGATAGCCTTTTTAGGATTTTCACCACTTTCTAACACTGCGAAAAATTCTACATACACAGTTAACTGAAGTACTTTCATTATACTAATCAGAAATAAATTTGAATATGTATCATGACCGTTTACTTTTTTTGCTATTTTTAAAAACCTAAGGCCACTAGTGCTTTTAGGTCTTTTATCATGCAGTGAATACAAAATTAAAAAATTCTCAAAATTCATTTTCACCTGTATGTAAAATTATTTCATATTTTTCTACACCTGATTCATCCTCAGTTTGGGAAAGTATGTTCAGTTGATACTGTATTTTTGTCCAATCACACTGTTCAGATACATTGACTTAAGTAGGGTACACAAAAGAGCAACCTAAATTCGAATGCAAATACTACCGTGCTACCTTAACCAAGACATCACAAACTTGAAACCAGTCATGACACCTATGATGCATAGACTTCTTACTAGGAAACATATTACAATAAAGAATACTAGTCTGCACTTATTTCTTACCAAAAAAATATTAAAGATTATACCCCTACCCCAGCTGGCAGATTTTCACTTTTTTTCATCTTACCATTTTTACTTAAGGAGTGAACAAAACCCAAATATATGATGTTTCAAATCAACACAGAAGTAAAACATGGTGATTAAGGAGGAGTTATTGGATTGCCAACTCTATTTATAGTTAATCTGACTGAAAGAAACAGTTTAAGCACCAAATCATGAAAATGATAGTAGAGTCCATTCCACATTTTACAGCATGCCTTACATTCCTTTGAGCATTTCCAGATTATGAAGGCAATACAACAAGGTTCTTTAGATGGCAGTTAACTATTATTCTAAAATCTTTTTGACTATACATGTACTAGAATATATCTCTAAGTTGACTGATTGTCTATTTCTCATGTATGCATTAAGTTAAATTATGTCCCCTTACATAATCAATTTACATTTATTGTGCTTTTCAGTGTCAGAAAATTAAAACAATTAATGCCATTTGCATGGAAAATGAATAAACTATTTAATCTTGCTGATATACAATCCTAATCACATTCTTTGTCCAAAAAATTGTCTTGTCAATGTAAAGAAACCCCTAATGCTATCCCTATTTCAGCTAAATATGAGGGCTAAATGAATAAGTAAGGACCCTTAACCACTTACTAGTTCCAAAAAGCTTTTACTGGTGTCATGTTACCACAGAACTACAAATTAAACCTGAAGAAAACTAGTATAGCTGTACTTGTGTGGAAAAAATAAGAAATTATGCACTTTATTTATTACGGTGAAAATTATAGGACGACAGGCAACTAAAATATGTCGCGCCTCAAATTCCAGTTGTTGCACATGTGTCAGACACTGCGAAAAGTTAAAGCGAAACTTTATAATTAAAATGTATTGCAAGTTACTTAAAAATAAAGAAATTTTACTTTCTAGGTAAATTTTAACATTAGTATCCACAGATCAGGCAAAATTTGCTGAATCAGCAATTTTCACTCCCAGGGGTGAAATTTAAGGGCTGTTTTTATTCTACTTGCCCTTAATCAACTTTTTATTGATAAACTTACAAATTGCATAGGTAAAAAATATACCTTTATTGATTTAGTGTTAACATATATATCCCAGTTAAGGTGGCACGGTAGTATTTCCTGGCCCATAAGGGATAATGATAGCCTTTTTAGGATTTTCACCACTTTCTAACACTGCGAAAAATTCTACATACACAGTTAACTGAAGTACTTTCATTATACTAATCAGAAATAAATTTGAATATGTATCATGACCGTTTACTTTTTTTGCTATTTTTAAAAACCTAAGGCCACTAGTGCTTTTAGGTCTTTTATCATGCAGTGAATACAAAATTTAAAAAAATTCTCAAAAATTCATTTTCACCTGTATGTAAAATTATTTCATATTTTTCTACACCTGATTCATCCCTCAGTTTGGGAAAGTATGTTCAGTTGATACTGTATTTTTTGTCCAATCACACTGTTCAGATACATTGACTTAAGTAGGGTACACAAAAGAGCAACCTAAATTCGAATGCAAATACTACCGTGCTACCTTAACCAAGACATCACAAACTTGAAACCAGTCATGACACCTATGATGCATAGACTTCTTACTAGGAAACATATTACAATAAAGAATACTAGTCTGCACTTATTTCTTACCAAAAAAATATTAAAGATTATACCCTACCCCAGCTGGCAGATTTTCACTTTTTTTTTCATCTTACCATTTTTACTTAAGGAGTGAACAAAACCCAAATATATGATGTTTCAAATCAACACAGAAGTAAAACATGGTGATTAAGGAGGAGTTATTGGATTGCCAACTCTATTTATAGTTAATCTGACTGAAAGAAACAGTTTAAGCACCAAATCATGAAAAATGATAGTAGAGTCCATTCCACATTTTACAGCATGCCTTACATTCCTTTGAGCATTTCCAGATTATGAAGGCAATACAACAAGGTTCTTTAGATGGCAGTTAACTATTATTCTAAAATCTTTTTGACTATACATGTACTAGAATATATCTCTAAGTTGACTGATTGTCTATTTCTCATGTATGCATTAAGTTAAATTATGTCCCCTTACATAATCAATTTACATTTATTGTGCTTTTCAGTGTCAGAAAATTAAAACAATTAATGCCATTTGCATGGAAAATGAATAAACTATTTAATCTTGCTGATATACAATCCTAATCACATTCTTTGTCCAAAAAATTGTCTTGTCAATGTAAAGAAACCCCTAATGCTATCCCTATTTCAGCTAAATATGAGGGCTAAATGAATAAGTAAGGACCCTTAACCACTTACTAGTTCCAAAAAGCTTTTACTGGTGTCATGTTACCACAGAACTACAAATTAAACCTGAAGAAAACTAGTATAGCTGTACTTGTGTGGAAAAAATAAGAAATTATGCACTTTATTTATTACGGTGAAAATTATAGGACGACAGGCAACTAAAATATGTCGCGTCTCAAATTCCAGTTGTTGCACATGTGTCAGACATCTGCGAAAAGTTAAAGCGAAACTTTATAATTAAAATGTATTGCAAGTTACTTAAAAATAAAGAAATTTTACTTTCTAGGTAAATTTTAACATTAGTATCCACAGATCAGGCAAAATTTGCTGAATCAGCAATTTTCACTCCCAGGGTGAAATTTAAGGGCTGTTTTATTCTACTTGCCCTTAATCAACTTTTTATTGATAAACTTACAAATTGCATAGGTAAAAAATACCTTTATTGATTTAGTGTTAACATATATATCCCAGTTAAGGTGGCACGGTAGTATTTCCTGGCCCATAAGGGATAATGATAGCCTTTTAGGATTTTCACCACTTTCTAACACTGCGAAAAATTCTACATACACAGTTAACTGAAGTACTTTCATTATACTAATCAGAAATAAATTTGAATATGTATCATGACCGTTTACTTTTTTGCTATTTTAAAAACCTAAGGCCACTAGTGCTTTTAGGTCTTTTATCATGCAGTGAATACAAAATTAAAAAATTCTCAAAAATTCATTTTCACCTGTATGTAAAATTATTTCATATTTTTCTACACCTGATTCATCCCTCAGTTTGGGAAAGTATGTTCAGTTGATACTGTATTTTTTGTCCAATCACACTGTTCAGATACATTGACTTAAGTAGGGTACACAAAAGAGCAACCTAAATTCGAATGCAAATACTACCGTGCTACCTTAACCAAGACATCACAAACTTGAAACCAGTCATGACACCTATGATGCATAGACTTCTTACTAGGAAACATATTACAATAAAGAATACTAGTCTGCACTTATTTCTTACCAAAAAAATATTAAAGATTATACCCCTACCCCAGCTGGCAGATTTTCACTTTTTTTCATCTTACCATTTTTACTTAAGGAGTGAACAAAACCCAAATATATGATGTTTCAAATCAACACAGAAGTAAAACATGGTGATTAAGGAGGAGTTATTGATTGCCAACTCTATTTATAGTTAATCTGACTGAAAGAAACAGTTTAAGCACCAAATCATGAAAATGATAGTAGAGTCCATTCCACATTTTACAGCATGCCTTACATTCCTTTGAGCATTTCCAGATTATGAAGGCAATACAACAAGGTTCTTTAGATGGCAGTTAACTATTATTCTAAAATCTTTTTGACTATACATGTACTAGAATATATCTCTAAGTTGACTGATTGTCTATTTCTCATGTATGCATTAAGTTAAATTATGTCCCCTTACATAATCAATTTACATTTATTGTGCTTTTCAGTGTCAGAAAATTAAAACAATTAATGCCATTTGCATGGAAAATGAATAAACTATTTAATCTTGCTGATATACAATCCTAATCACATTCTTTGTCCAAAAAATTGTCTTGTCAATGTAAAGAAACCCCTAATGCTATCCCTATTTCAGCTAAATATGAGGGCTAAATGAATAAGTAAGGACCCTTAACCACTTACTAGTTCCAAAAAGCTTTTACTGGTGTCATGTTACCACAGAACTACAAATTAAACCTGAAGAAAACTAGTATAGCTGTACTTGTGTGGAAAAAATAAGAAATTATGCACTTTATTTATTACGGTGAAAATTATAGGACGACAGGCAACTAAAATATGTCGCGTCTCAAATTCCAGTTGTTGCACATGTGTCAGACACTGCGAAAAGTTAAAGCGAAACTTTATAATTAAAATGTATTGCAAGTTACTTAAAAATAAAGAAATTTTACTTTCTAGGTAAATTTTAACATTAGTATCCACAGATCAGGCAAAATTTGCTGAATCAGCAATTTTCACTCCCAGGGTGAAATTTAAGGGCTGTTTTATTCTACTTGCCCTTAATCAACTTTTTATTGATAAACTTACAAATTGCATAGGTAAAAAATACCTTTATTGATTTAGTGTTAACATATATATCCCAGTTAAGGTGGCACGGTAGTATTTCCTGGCCCATAAGGGATAATGATAGCCTTTTAGGATTTTCACCACTTTCTAACACTGCGAAAAATTCTACATACACAGTTAACTGAAGTACTTTCATTATACTAATCAGAAATAAATTTGAATATGTATCATGACCGTTTACTTTTTGCTATTTTTAAAAACCTAAGGCCACTAGTGCTTTTAGGTCTTTTATCATGCAGTGAATACAAAATTAAAAAATTCTCAAAATTCATTTTCACCTGTATGTAAAATTATTTCATATTTTTCTACACCTGATTCATCCTCAGTTTGGGAAAGTATGTTCAGTTGATACTGTATTTTTGTCCAATCACACTGTTCAGATACATTGACTTAAGTAGGGTACACAAAAGAGCAACCTAAATTCGAATGCAAATACTACCGTGCTACCTTAACCAAGACATCACAAACTTGAAACCAGTCATGACACCTATGATGCATAGACTTCTTACTAGGAAACATATTACAATAAAGAATACTAGTCTGCACTTATTTCTTACCAAAAAATATTAAAGATTATACCCTACCCCAGCTGGCAGATTTTCACTTTTTTTCATCTTACCATTTTTACTTAAGGAGTGAACAAAACCCAAATATATGATGTTTCAAATCAACACAGAAGTAAAACATGGTGATTAAGGAGGAGTTATTGATTGCCAACTCTATTTATAGTTAATCTGACTGAAAGAAACAGTTTAAGCACCAAATCATGAAAAATGATAGTAGAGTCCATTCCACATTTTACAGCATGCCTTACATTCCTTTGAGCATTTCCAGATTATGAAGGCAATACAACAAGGTTCTTTAGATGGCAGTTAACTATTATTCTAAAATCTTTTTGACTATACATGTACTAGAATATATCTCTAAGTTGACTGATTGTCTATTTCTCATGTATGCATTAAGTTAAATTATGTCCCCTTACATAATCAATTTACATTTATTGTGCTTTTCAGTGTCAGAAAATTAAAACAATTAATGCCATTTGCATGGAAAATGAATAAACTATTTAATCTTGCTGATATACAATCCTAATCACATTCTTTGTCCAAAAAATTGTCTTGTCAATGTAAAGAAACCCTAATGCTATCCCTATTTCAGCTAAATATGAGGGCTAAATGAATAAGTAAGGACCCTTAACCACTTACTAGTTCCAAAAAGCTTTTACTGGTGTCATGTTACCACAGAACTACAAATTAAACCTGAAGAAAACTAGTATAGCTGTACTTGTGTGGAAAAAATAAGAAATTATGCACTTTATTTATTACGGTGAAAATTATAGGACGACAGGCAACTAAAATATGTCGCGTCTCAAATTCCAGTTGTTGCACATGTGTCAGACACTGCGAAAAGTTAAAGCGAAACTTTATAATTAAAATGTATTGCAAGTTACTTAAAAATAAAGAAATTTTACTTTCTAGGTAAATTTTAACATTAGTATCCACAGATCAGGCAAAATTTGCTGAATCAGCAATTTTCACTCCCAGGGGTGAAATTTAAGGGCTGTTTTTATTCTACTTGCCCTTAATCAACTTTTTATTGATAAACTTACAAATTGCATAGGTAAAAAATACCTTTATTGATTTAGTGTTAACATATATATCCCAGTTAAGGTGGCACGGTAGTATTTCCTGGCCCATAAGGGATAATGATAGCCTTTTTAGGATTTTCACCACTTTCTAACACTGCGAAAAATTCTACATACACAGTTAACTGAAGTACTTTCATTATACTAATCAGAAATAAATTTGAATATGTATCATGACCGTTTACTTTTTGCTATTTTTAAAACCTAAGGCCACTAGTGCTTTTAGGTCTTTTATCATGCAGTGAATACAAAATTAAAAAATTCTCAAAATTCATTTTCACCTGTATGTAAAATTATTTCATATTTTTCTACACCTGATTCATCCCTCAGTTTGGGAAAGTATGTTCAGTTGATACTGTATTTTTGTCCAATCACACTGTTCAGATACATTGACTTAAGTAGGGTACACAAAAGAGCAACCTAAATTCGAATGCAAATACTACCGTGCTACCTTAACCAAGACATCACAAACTTGAAACCAGTCATGACACCTATGATGCATAGACTTCTTACTAGGAAACATATTACAATAAAGAATACTAGTCTGCACTTATTTCTTACCAAAAATATTAAAGATTATACCCCTACCCCAGCTGGCAGATTTTCACTTTTTTTCATCTTACCATTTTTACTTAAGGAGTGAACAAAACCCAAATATATGATGTTTCAAATCAACACAGAAGTAAAACATGGTGATTAAGGAGGAGTTATTGATTGCCAACTCTATTTATAGTTAATCTGACTGAAAGAAACAGTTTAAGCACCAAATCATGAAAATGATAGTAGAGTCCATTCCACATTTTACAGCATGCCTTACATTCCTTTGAGCATTTCCAGATTATGAAGGCAATACAACAAGGTTCTTTAGATGGCAGTTAACTATTATTCTAAAATCTTTTGACTATACATGTACTAGAATATATCTCTAAGTTGACTGATTGTCTATTTCTCATGTATGCATTAAGTTAAATTATGTCCCCTTACATAATCAATTTACATTTATTGTGCTTTTCAGTGTCAGAAAATTAAAACAATTAATGCCATTTGCATGGAAAATGAATAAACTATTTAATCTTGCTGATATACAATCCTAATCACATTCTTTGTCCAAAAAATTGTCTTGTCAATGTAAAGAAACCCCTAATGCTATCCCTATTTCAGCTAAATATGAGGGCTAAATGAATAAGTAAGGACCCTTAACCACTTACTAGTTCCAAAAAGCTTTTACTGGTGTCATGTTACCACAGAACTACAAATTAAACCTGAAGAAAACTAGTATAGCTGTACTTGTGTGGAAAAAATAAGAAATTATGCACTTTATTTATTACGGTGAAAATTATAGGACGACAGGCAACTAAAATATGTCGCGCCTCAAATTCCAGTTGTTGCACATGTGTCAGACACTGCGAAAAGTTAAAGCGAAACTTTATAATTAAAATGTATTGCAAGTTACTTAAAAATAAAGAAATTTTACTTTCTAGGTAAATTTTAACATTAGTATCCACAGATCAGGCAAAATTTGCTGAATCAGCAATTTTCACTCCCAGGGGTGAAATTTAAGGGCTGTTTTTATTCTACTTGCCCTTAATCAACTTTTTATTGATAAACTTACAAATTGCATAGGTAAAAAATACCTTTATTGATTTAGTGTTAACATATATATCCCAGTTAAGGTGGCACGGTAGTATTTCCTGGCCCATAAGGGATAATGATAGCCTTTTTAGGATTTTCACCACTTTCTAACACTGCGAAAAATTCTACATACACAGTTAACTGAAGTACTTTCATTATACTAATCAGAAATAAATTTGAATATGTATCATGACCGTTTACTTTTTTGCTATTTTTAAAACCTAAGGCCACTAGTGCTTTTAGGTCTTTTATCATGCAGTGAATACAAAATTAAAAAATTCTCAAAATTCATTTTCACCTGTATGTAAAATTATTTCATATTTTTCTACACCTGATTCATCCTCAGTTTGGGAAAGTATGTTCAGTTGATACTGTATTTTTGTCCAATCACACTGTTCAGATACATTGACTTAAGTAGGGTACACAAAAGAGCAACCTAAATTCGAATGCAAATACTACCGTGCTACCTTAACCAAGACATCACAAACTTGAAACCAGTCATGACACCTATGATGCATAGACTTCTTACTAGGAAACATATTACAATAAAGAATACTAGTCTGCACTTATTTCTTACCAAAAAATATTAAAGATTATACCCTACCCCAGCTGGCAGATTTTCACTTTTTTTCATCTTACCATTTTACTTAAGGAGTGAACAAAACCCAAATATATGATGTTTCAAATCAACACAGAAGTAAAACATGGTGATTAAGGAGGAGTTATTGATTGCCAACTCTATTTATAGTTAATCTGACTGAAAGAAACAGTTTAAGCACCAAATCATGAAAATGATAGTAGAGTCCATTCCACATTTTACAGCATGCCTTACATTCCTTTGAGCATTTCCAGATTATGAAGGCAATACAACAAGGTTCTTTAGATGGCAGTTAACTATTATTCTAAAATCTTTTGACTATACATGTACTAGAATATATCTCTAAGTTGACTGATTGTCTATTTCTCATGTATGCATTAAGTTAAATTATGTCCCCTTACATAATCAATTTACATTTATTGTGCTTTTCAGTGTCAGAAAATTAAAACAATTAATGCCATTTGCATGGAAAATGAATAAACTATTTAATCTTGCTGATATACAATCCTAATCACATTCTTTGTCCAAAAAATTGTCTTGTCAATGTAAAGAAACCCCTAATGCTATCCCTATTTCAGCTAAATATGAGGGCTAAATGAATAAGTAAGGACCCTTAACCACTTACTAGTTCCAAAAAGCTTTTACTGGTGTCATGTTACCACAGAACTACAAATTAAACCTGAAGAAAACTAGTATAGCTGTACTTGTGTGGAAAAATAAGAAATTATGCACTTTATTTATTACGGTGAAAATTATAGGACGACAGGCAACTAAAATATGTCGCGTCTCAAATTCCAGTTGTTGCACATGTGTCAGACACTGCAAAAGTTAAAGCGAAACTTTATAATTAAAATGTATTGCAAGTTACTTAAAAATAAAGAAATTTTACTTTCTAGGTAAATTTTAACATTAGTATCCACAGATCAGGCAAAATTTGCTGAATCAGCAATTTTCACTCCCAGGGTGAAATTTAAGGGCTGTTTTATTCTACTTGCCCTTAATCAACTTTTTATTGATAAACTTACAAATTGCATAGGTAAAAAATACCTTTATTGATTTAGTGTTAACATATATATCCCAGTTAAGGTGGCACGGTAGTATTTCCTGGCCCATAAGGGATAATGATAGCCTTTTAGGATTTTCACCACTTTCTAACACTGCGAAAAATTCTACATACACAGTTAACTGAAGTACTTTCATTATACTAATCAGAAATAAATTTGAATATGTATCATGACCGTTTACTTTTTTGCTATTTTAAAAACCTAAGGCCACTAGTGCTTTTAGGTCTTTTATCATGCAGTGAATACAAAATTAAAAAATTCTCAAAATTCATTTTCACCTGTATGTAAAATTATTTCATATTTTCTACACCTGATTCATCCTCAGTTTGGGAAAGTATGTTCAGTTGATACTGTATTTTTGTCCAATCACACTGTTCAGATACATTGACTTAAGTAGGGTACACAAAAGAGCAACCTAAATTCGAATGCAAATACTACCGTGCTACCTTAACCAAGACATCACAAACTTGAAACCAGTCATGACACCTATGATGCATAGACTTCTTACTAGGAAACATATTACAATAAAGAATACTAGTCTGCACTTATTTCTTACCAAAAAAATATTAAAGATTATACCCCTACCCCAGCTGGCAGATTTTCACTTTTTTTCATCTTACCATTTTTACTTAAGGAGTGAACAAAACCCAAATATATGATGTTTCAAATCAACACAGAAGTAAAACATGGTGATTAAGGAGGAGTTATTGGATTGCCAACTCTATTTATAGTTAATCTGACTGAAAGAAACAGTTTAAGCACCAAATCATGAAAATGATAGTAGAGTCCATTCCACATTTTACAGCATGCCTTACATTCCTTTGAGCATTTCCAGATTATGAAGGCAATACAACAAGGTTCTTTAGATGGCAGTTAACTATTATTCTAAAATCTTTTTGACTATACATGTACTAGAATATATCTCTAAGTTGACTGATTGTCTATTTCTCATGTATGCATTAAGTTAAATTATGTCCCCTTACATAATCAATTTACATTTATTGTGCTTTTCAGTGTCAGAAAATTAAAACAATTAATGCCATTTGCATGGAAAATGAATAAACTATTTAATCTTGCTGATATACAATCCTAATCACATTCTTTGTCCACAAAATTGTCTTGTCAATGTAAAGAAACCCTTAATGCTATCCCTATTTCAGCTAAATATGAGGGCTAAATGAATAAGTAAGGACCCCTTAACCACTTACTAGTTCCAAAAAAGCTTTTACTGGTGTCATGTTACCACAGAACTACAAATTAAACCTGAAGAAAACTAGTATAGCTGTACTTGTGTGGAAAAATAAGAAATTATGCACTTTATTTATTACGGTGAAAATTATAGGACGACAGGCAACTAAAATATGTCGCGCCTCAAATTCCAGTTGTTGCACATGTGTCAGACACTGCGAAAAGTTAAAGCGAAACTTTATAATTAAAATGTATTGCAAGTTACTTAAAATAAAGAAATTTTACTTTCTAGGTAAATTTTAACATTAGTATCCACAGATCAGGCAAAATTTGCTGAATCAGCAATTTTCACTCCCAGGGTGAAATTTAAGGGCTGTTTTATTCTACTTGCCCTTAATCAACTTTTTATTGATAAACTTACAAATTGCATAGGTAAAAAAATACCTTTATTGATTTAGTGTTAACATATATCCCAGTTAAGGTGGCACGGTAGTATTTCCTGGCCCATAAGGGATAATGATAGCCTTTTAGGATTTTCACCACTTTCTAACACTGCGAAAAATTCTACATACACAGTTAACTGAAGTACTTTCATTATACTAATCAGAAATAAATTTGAATATGTATCATGACCGTTTACTTTTTGCTATTTTTAAAACCTAAGGCCACTAGTGCTTTTAGGTCTTTTATCATGCAGTGAATACAAAATTAAAAAATTCTCAAAATTCATTTTCACCTGTATGTAAAATTATTTCATATTTTTCTACACCTGATTCATCCTCAGTTTGGGAAAGTATGTTCAGTTGATACTGTATTTTTGTCCAATCACACTGTTCAGATACATTGACTTAAGTAGGGTACACAAAAGAGCAACCTAAATTCGAATGCAAATACTACCGTGCTACCTTAACCAAGACATCACAAACTTGAAACCAGTCATGACACCTATGATGCATAGACTTCTTACTAGGAAACATATTACAATAAAGAATACTAGTCTGCACTTATTTCTTACCAAAAAAATATTAAAGATTATACCCCTACCCCAGCTGGCAGATTTTCACTTTTTTTCATCTTACCATTTTTACTTAAGGAGTGAACAAAACCCAAATATATGATGTTTCAAATCAACACAGAAGTAAAACATGGTGATTAAGGAGGAGTTATTGGATTGCCAACTCTATTTATAGTTAATCTGACTGAAAGAAACAGTTTAAGCACCAAATCATGAAAATGATAGTAGAGTCCATTCCACATTTTACAGCATGCCTTACATTCCTTTGAGCATTTCCAGATTATGAAGGCAATACAACAAGGTTCTTTAGATGGCAGTTAACTATTATTCTAAAATCTTTTTGACTATACATGTACTAGAATATATCTCTAAGTTGACTGATTGTCTATTTCTCATGTATGCATTAAGTTAAATTATGTCCCCTTACATAATCAATTTACATTTATTGTGCTTTTCAGTGTCAGAAAATTAAAACAATTAATGCCATTTGCATGGAAAATGAATAAACTATTTAATCTTGCTGATATACAATCCTAATCACATTCTTTGTCCAAAAAATTGTCTTGTCAATGTAAAGAAACCCCTAATGCTATCCCTATTTCAGCTAAATATGAGGGCTAAATGAATAAGTAAGGACCCTTAACCACTTACTAGTTCCAAAAGCTTTTACTGGTGTCATGTTACCACAGAACTACAAATTAAACCTGAAGAAAACTAGTATAGCTGTACTTGTGTGGAAAAAATAAGAAATTATGCACTTTATTTATTACGGTGAAAATTATAGGACGACAGGCAACTAAAATATGTCGCGCCTCAAATTCCAGTTGTTGCACATGTGTCAGACACTGCGAAAAGTTAAAGCGAAACTTTATAATTAAAATGTATTGCAAGTTACTTAAAAATAAAGAAATTTTACTTTCTAGGTAAATTTTAACATTAGTATCCACAGATCAGGCAAAATTTGTTGAATCAGCAATTTTCACTCCCAGGGTGAAATTTAAGGGCTGTTTTTATTCTACTTGCCCTTAATCAACTTTTTATTGATAAACTTACAAATTGCATAGGTAAAAAAATACCTTTATTGATTTAGTGTTAACATATATATCCCAGTTAAGGTGGCACGGTAGTATTTCCTGGCCCATAAGGGATAATGATAGCCTTTTTAGGATTTTCACCACTTTCTAACACTGCGAAAAATTCTACATACACAGTTAACTGAAGTACTTTCATTATACTAATCAGAAATAAATTTGAATATGTATCATGACCGTTTACTTTTTTTGCTATTTTTAAAAACCTAAGGCCACTAGTGCTTTTAGGTCTTTTATCATGCAGTGAATACAAAATTTAAAAAAATTCTCAAAAATTCATTTTCACCTGTATGTAAAATTATTTCATATTTTTCTACACCTGATTCATCCCTCAGTTTGGGAAAGTATGTTCAGTTGATACTGTATTTTTTGTCCAATCACACTGTTCAGATACATTGACTTAAGTAGGGTACACAAAAGAGCAACCTAAATTCGAATGCAAATACTACCGTGCTACCTTAACCAAGACATCACAAACTTGAAACCAGTCATGACACCTATGATGCATAGACTTCTTACTAGGAAACATATTACAATAAAGAATACTAGTCTGCACTTATTTCTTACCAAAAAAATATTAAAGATTATACCCCTACCCCAGCTGGCAGATTTTCACTTTTTTTCATCTTACCATTTTTACTTAAGGAGTGAACAAAACCCAAATATATGATGTTTCAAATCAACACAGAAGTAAAACATGGTGATTAAGGAGGAGTTATTGGATTGCCAACTCTATTTATAGTTAATCTGACTGAAAGAAACAGTTTAAGCACCAAATCATGAAAATGATAGTAGAGTCCATTCCACATTTTACAGCATGCCTTACATTCCTTTGAGCATTTCCAGATTATGAAGGCAATACAACAAGGTTCTTTAGATGGCAGTTAACTATTATTCTAAAATCTTTTTGACTATACATGTACTAGAATATATCTCTAAGTTGACTGATTGTCTATTTCTCATGTATGCATTAAGTTAAATTATGTCCCCTTACATAATCAATTTACATTTATTGTGCTTTTCAGTGTCAGAAAATTAAAACAATTAATGCCATTTGCATGGAAAATGAATAAACTATTTAATCTTGCTGATATACAATCCTAATCACATTCTTTGTCCAAAAAATTGTCTTGTCAATGTAAAGAAACCCCTAATGCTATCCCTATTTCAGCTAAATATGAGGGCTAAATGAATAAGTAAGGACCCCTTAACCACTTACTAGTTCCAAAAAAGCTTTTTACTGGTGTCATGTTACCACAGAACTACAAATTAAACCTGAAGAAAACTAGTATAGCTGTACTTGTGTGGAAAAAAATAAGAAATTATGCACTTTATTTATTACGGTGAAAATTATAGGACGTACAGGCAACTAAAATATGTCGCGTCTCAAATTCCAGTTGTTGCACATGTGTCAGACACTGCGAAAAGTTAAAGCGAAACTTTATAATTAAAAATGTATTGCAAGTTACTTAAAAATAAAGAAATTTTACTTTCTAGGTAAATTTTAACATTAGTATCCACAGATCAGGCAAAATTTGCTGAATCAGCAATTTTCACTCCCAGGGGTGAAATTTAAGGGCTGTTTTTATTCTACTTGCCCTTAATCAACTTTTTATTGATAAACTTACAAATTGCATAGGTGAAAAAATACCTTTATTGATTTAGTGTTAACATATATATCCCAGTTAAGGTGGCACGGTAGTATTTCCTGGCCCATAAGGGATAATGATAGCCTTTTTAGGATTTTCACCACTTTCTAACACTGCGAAAAATTCTACATACACAGTTAACTGAAGTACTTTCATTATACTAATCAGAAATAAATTTGAATATGTATCATGACCGTTTACTTTTTTTGCTATTTTTAAAACCTAAGGCCACTAGTGCTTTTAGGTCTTTTATCATGCAGTGAATACAAAATTAAAAAATTCTCAAAATTCATTTTCACCTGTATGTAAAATTATTTCATATTTTCTACACCTGATTCATCCTCAGTTTGGGAAAGTATGTTCAGTTGATACTGTATTTTTGTCCAATCACACTGTTCAGATACATTGACTTAAGTAGGGTACACAAAAGAGCAACCTAAATTCGAATGCAAATACTACCGTGCTACCTTAACCAAGACATCACAAACTTGAAACCAGTCATGACACCTATGATGCATAGACTTCTTACTAGGAAACATATTACAATAAAGAATACTAGTCTGCACTTATTTCTTACCAAAAAATATTAAAGATTATACCCCTACCCCAGCTGGCAGATTTTCACTTTTTTTCATCTTACCATTTTACTTAAGGAGTGAACAAAACCCAAATATATGATGTTTCAAATCAACACAGAAGTAAAACATGGTGATTAAGGAGGAGTTATTGATTGCCAACTCTATTTATAGTTAATCTGACTGAAAGAAACAGTTTAAGCACCAAATCATGAAAATGATAGTAGAGTCCATTCCACATTTTACAGCATGCCTTACATTCCTTTGAGCATTTCCAGATTATGAAGGCAATACAACAAGGTTCTTTAGATGGCAGTTAACTATTATTCTAAAATCTTTTGACTATACATGTACTAGAATATATCTCTAAGTTGACTGATTGTCTATTTCTCATGTATGCATTAAGTTAAATTATGTCCCTTACATAATCAATTTACATTTATTGTGCTTTTCAGTGTCAGAAAATTAAAACAATTAATGCCATTTGCATGGAAAATGAATAAACTATTTAATCTTGCTGATATACAATCCTAATCACATTCTTTGTCCAAAAATTGTCTTGTCAATGTAAAGAAACCCTAATGCTATCCCTATTTCAGCTAAATATGAGGGCTAAATGAATAAGTAAGGACCCTTAACCACTTACTAGTTCCAAAAAGCTTTTACTGGTGTCATGTTACCACAGAACTACAAATTAAACCTGAAGAAAACTAGTATAGCTGTACTTGTGTGGAAAAAATAAGAAATTATGCACTTTATTTATTACGGTGAAAATTATAGGACGACAGGCAACTAAAATATGTCGCGTCTCAAATTCCAGTTGTTGCACATGTGTCAGACACTGCGAAAAGTTAAAGCGAAACTTTATAATTAAAATGTATTGCAAGTTACTTAAAAATAAAGAAATTTTACTTTCTAGGTAAATTTTAACATTAGTATCCACAGATCAGGCAAAATTTGCTGAATCAGCAATTTTCACTCCCAGGGTGAAATTTAAGGGCTGTTTTATTCTACTTGCCCTTAATCAACTTTTTATTGATAAACTTACAAATTGCATAGGTAAAAAAATACCTTTATTGATTTAGTGTTAACATATATATCCCAGTTAAGGTGGCACGGTAGTATTTCCTGGCCCATAAGGGATAATGATAGCCTTTTAGGATTTTCACCACTTTCTAACACTGCGAAAAATTCTACATACACAGTTAACTGAAGTACTTTCATTATACTAATCAGAAATAAATTTGAATATGTATCATGACCGTTTACTTTTTTGCTATTTTTAAAACCTAAGGCCACTAGTGCTTTTAGGTCTTTTATCATGCAGTGAATACAAAATTAAAAAATTCTCAAAATTCATTTTCACCTGTATGTAAAATTATTTCATATTTTTCACACCTGATTCATCCCTCAGTTTGGGAAAGTATGTTCAGTTGATACTGTATTTTTGTCCAATCACACTGTTCAGATACATTGACTTAAGTAGGGTACACAAAAGAGCAACCTAAATTCGAATGCAAATACTACCGTGCTACCTTAACCAAGACATCACAAACTTGAAACCAGTCATGACACCTATGATGCATAGACTTCTTACTAGGAAACATATTACAATAAAGAATACTAGTCTGCACTTATTTCTTACCAAAAAAATATTAAAGATTATACCCCTACCCCAGCTGGCAGATTTTCACTTTTTTTTCATCTTACCATTTTTACTTAAGGAGTGAACAAAACCCAAATATATGATGTTTCAAATCAACACAGAAGTAAAACATGGTGATTAAGGAGGAGTTATTGGATTGCCAACTCTATTTATAGTTAATCTGACTGAAAGAAACAGTTTAAGCACCAAATCATGAAAATGATAGTAGAGTCCATTCCACATTTTACAGCATGCCTTACATTCCTTTGAGCATTTCCAGATTATGAAGGCAATACAACAAGGTTCTTTAGATGGCAGTTAACTATTATTCTAAAATCTTTTTGACTATACATGTACTAGAATATATCTCTAAGTTGACTGATTGTCTATTTCTCATGTATGCATTAAGTTAAATTATGTCCCCTTACATAATCAATTTACATTTATTGTGCTTTTCAGTGTCAGAAAATTAAAACAATTAATGCCATTTGCATGGAAAATGAATAAACTATTTAATCTTGCTGATATACAATCCTAATCACATTCTTTGTCCAAAAAATTGTCTTGTCAATGTAAAGAAACCCCTAATGCTATCCCTATTTCAGCTAAATATGAGGGCTAAATGAATAAGTAAGGACCCTTAACCACTTACTAGTTCCAAAAAGCTTTTACTGGTGTCATGTTACCACAGAACTACAAATTAAACCTGAAGAAAACTAGTATAGCTGTACTTGTGTGGAAAAAAATAAGAAATTATGCACTTTATTTATTACGGTGAAAATTATAGGACGTACAGGCAACTAAAATATGTCGCGTCTCAAATTCCAGTTGTTGCACATGTGTCAGACACTGCGAAAAGTTAAAGCGAAACTTTATAATTAAAATGTATTGCAAGTTACTTAAAAATAAAGAAATTTTACTTTCTAGGTAAATTTTAACATTAGTATCCACAGATCAGGCAAAATTTGCTGAATCAGCAATTTTCACTCCCAGGGTGAAATTTAAGGGCTGTTTTATTCTACTTGCCCTTAATCAACTTTTTATTGATAAACTTACAAATTGCATAGGTAAAAAATACCTTTATTGATTTAGTGTTAACATATATATCCCAGTTAAGGTGGCACGGTAGTATTTCCTGGCCCATAAGGGATAATGATAGCCTTTTAGGATTTTCACCACTTTCTAACACTGCGAAAAATTCTACATACACAGTTAACTGAAGTACTTTCATTATACTAATCAGAAATAAATTTGAATATGTATCATGACCGTTTACTTTTTTGCTATTTTTAAAACCTAAGGCCACTAGTGCTTTTAGGTCTTTTATCATGCAGTGAATACAAAATTAAAAAATTCTCAAAATTCATTTTCACCTGTATGTAAAATTATTTCATATTTTTCTACACCTGATTCATCCCTCAGTTTGGGAAAGTATGTTCAGTTGATACTGTATTTTTTGTCCAATCACACTGTTCAGATACATTGACTTAAGTAGGGTACACAAAAGAGCAACCTAAATTCGAATGCAAATACTACCGTGCTACCTTAACCAAGACATCACAAACTTGAAACCAGTCATGACACCTATGATGCATAGACTTCTTACTAGGAAACATATTACAATAAAGAATACTAGTCTGCACTTATTTCTTACCAAAAAAATATTAAAGATTATACCCCTACCCCAGCTGGCAGATTTTCACTTTTTTTCATCTTACCATTTTACTTAAGGAGTGAACAAAACCCAAATATATGATGTTTCAAATCAACACAGAAGTAAAACATGGTGATTAAGGAGGAGTTATTGATTGCCAACTCTATTTATAGTTAATCTGACTGAAAGAAACAGTTTAAGCACCAAATCATGAAAATGATAGTAGAGTCCATTCCACATTTTACAGCATGCCTTACATTCCTTTGAGCATTTCCAGATTATGAAGGCAATACAACAAGGTTCTTTAGATGGCAGTTAACTATTATTCTAAAATCTTTTTGACTATACATGTACTAGAATATATCTCTAAGTTGACTGATTGTCTATTTCTCATGTATGCATTAAGTTAAATTATGTCCCCTTACATAATCAATTTACATTTATTGTGCTTTTCAGTGTCAGAAAATTAAAACAATTAATGCCATTTGCATGGAAAATGAATAAACTATTTAATCTTGCTGATATACAATCCTAATCACATTCTTTGTCCAAAAATTGTCTTGTCAATGTAAAGAAACCCTAATGCTATCCCTATTTCAGCTAAATATGAGGGCTAAATGAATAAGTAAGGACCCTTAACCATTTACTAGTTCCAAAAAGCTTTTACTGGTGTCATGTTACCACAGAACTACAAATTAAACCTGAAGAAAACTAGTATAGCTGTACTTGTGTGGAAAAAATAAGAAATTATGCACTTTATTTATTACGGTGAAAATTATAGGACGACAGGCAACTAAAATATGTCGCGTCTCAAATTCCAGTTGTTGCACATGTGTCAGACACTGCGAAAAGTTAAAGCGAAACTTTATAATTAAAATGTATTGCAAGTTACTTAAAATAAAGAAATTTTACTTTCTAGGTAAATTTTAACATTAGTATCCACAGATCAGGCAAAATTTGCTGAATCAGCAATTTTCACTCCCAGGGGTGAAATTTAAGGGCTGTTTTTATTCTACTTGCCCTTAATCAACTTTTTATTGATAAACTTACAAATTGCATAGGTAAAAAATACCTTTATTGATTTAGTGTTAACATATATATCCCAGTTAAGGTGGCACGGTAGTATTTCCTGGCCCATAAGGGATAATGATAGCCTTTTTAGGATTTTCACCACTTTCTAACACTGCGAAAAATTCTACATACACAGTTAACTGAAGTACTTTCATTATACTAATCAGAAATAAATTTGAATATGTATCATGACCGTTTACTTTTTGCTATTTTTAAAAACCTAAGGCCACTAGTGCTTTTAGGTCTTTTATCATGCAGTGAATACAAAATTAAAAAATTCTCAAAATTCATTTTCACCTGTATGTAAAATTATTTCATATTTTCTACACCTGATTCATCCCTCAGTTTGGGAAAGTATGTTCAGTTGATACTGTATTTTTGTCCAATCACACTGTTCAGATACATTGACTTAAGTAGGGTACACAAAGAGCAACCTAAATTCCGGAATGCAAATACTACCGTGCTACC
>JAASAO010000392.1:0-29741 GCA_017311375.1 Mytilus coruscus | reverse complement strand
TCGCAATGCTTGACCACCGTTAGGTATTCTTTCACGATCATTTTCTCGATAAACCGAATGACACCCGTGAACATATCTAAATATAGGTATTCGACTGAGACATCAACTTATCATGGATGAGCGACGAAAATTTTATCCGATCTAATTGTGGAGTATAAAGTTCTTAGACAACAACCAAAAGTACAAAAAAAGACAATAAATCTAGATCTCAAGTGTATGCATTTATAATACTAAAATAAAGAGGTCCAATTTGTCAGCCGTCATGACGTAAAAACGATGAATCAAAGAATTCAACTTTATATATAATATAGTACAATGGTGTTGATTAAATAAAGCGTAGGTACTATAATTGAGTCACGGACCCGCGATGTCACGGGTGTGTTCTAGTACTAATAATATGAATAAGTGTACAATAGTAATTTATATAGTAAGAACAAGTTTTGTTCCTACTGACCTACTATTCGCGTAACTAAAGTCATTGCAATCATAAAATTCCAAGAACATTATACCGGTACTTGTCAAGGCTTTATATTTTCGTTTGGTCAAAGTACATGTACATGTATTAATATTACGTGAGTTGAAACCTGACAAGATACTACAGATACGGTCATAGCGATCGAGTTCGGAAATGTACACATTGTAAGAGGGACAATGGTCATCACCGTCTGAAAGGGAAATTGACTCTTTGTCGTAAACATTTTTTATAGTTTTGCCACTTGCCAAATTAGCCCTATCACCAGTTTTGTACTTACATAAGCAGCGTTACGGGTGCAATATGTGGAATAGGATCTGTTTACCATTCCGGAACACCTGCTATCAACCCCGTTTTAATGGGTTCGTGTTGCTCAGTGATTAGTTTTCGATGTTGTGTTTTGTATACTGTTGTTTTCTTTTTGTCCTTTTATTTTTTGCATTGGCATTGTCAGTTTTTTTTCGGCTATTGATTAGATAAAAGAAGATGTGGTATGAGTGCCAATGAGACAACTCTCCATCAAGTCACAATATGTAAAAGTAAACCATTATAGGTCAAAGTGCGGTCTTCAACACGGAGCCTTGGCTCACACCGAACAAGCAAGCTATAAAGGGCCCCAAAAATGACTAGTGTTTGAGTTTGAATGTCCCTTTGGTATATTTCGTCTTTATTTTATGGGGATTCCGATAGAAAATTTTAATTTCGAAGAAACTAGAAAGGGACATTTATTAATGTTATTTTCAATTATTTAAAGTAAGATCCCTTGGTAAATTTTCGCAGAACAATTAGAGAATCCTTGCTTGTTTTAGACAAAAAAGGTAACGGTTAATGATATTAAATTGATGAATGCAATTATTAAATTTAATTGGAAATTCACTGGGCGCAATACAATGACAAAGATATGCTAAATTATAAAAGACCAACATTAAGTCTTCAGCAATAGACATGTGTCTATACAATATGTCAAGCTCTAAATCTTCCCTTGTCTATAAAGCTGGGAATAGATTTAAGGGCATACGATACAGTTACAGGAGGTAATGACGTTGCTAACGTAAAATTTTATTTTCGCGACGTCAGTTTGTGTCAAACTGTGACATATCGGGACTTTTCGACTGATTTTATCATTCAGACTGATTTAACTTGAAAACGAGTTCATGGACCCCTTTTTAAAACGACATTACGTTTGCTTACGTATGAAGATTATTTGTACCAATTTTATGAAAAAGTCACCGATGAAATTTTTAAAATTTGATAAATATGCAGCAAAAATGCCGTTTTTTCTAGAATCATGAAAAGTTGATAAAGAATAATTGTTTCCAAAGAAATGTTTTACAAATTTATAGCATACTTATGTTAAGAAGATTTTCCGAAAGTTTTACAAAAATCCGCTTGGGTTTATCTTTTGAAACAAAAAGTTAGGTATGTCTTCCCAAAGGATAAAATGTCCGAAAAACGAAATTTTGAGTAAATGTCTAAAATTTCGACTCCTTTTATCTCTTAAAGTAGCACATGAAGGTATAATTTTTATTACATATTTGAATTGACTAAGTGAAAAATAGCTTGTATGCAAATTTTCGTAAAAATCACCGTGGGATCAAAACTGTATCGTATGCCCTTAACAGACACAAGTAAAGATCTGCCATCAACACCCAACATATAAGATAACGAATAACATTAAGATATGACATGCAAACTCTTATAAGATAACATTATTCCTCACTTGGGCGGTCACAAGCAAATGCGTTGGTTTGTTTATATCAGAATCTGATTGCACTTGGTTATGTTATTTGACAAATTTACACATTTCACTGTTGTATAATGGTGTTAAAATTACATTATCTTTACCGGAATATATTTTATTAATTACTTCGGACTACTTTCTTTATATAAAAGAGCGGTGAAAGATACCAAAGGGTTCGTCAAATTTATAAGTAAAAACGAACTGAAAATGACAATGTGCATGTAAAACAAAAGACAAAAACATTATACAAAACACAACATAGAAAACTAAATACATTGCAACATGGACCCCACCAAAAACATTGGGTGATCTCAGGTGCTCCGGAAGGGTAAGCATATCTTGCTCCAAATGCTCGCTGTGTTGCTCATGTAATCAAATCCCGATAATAAGTCTCATTCGGTAGGTCACATTAGAGGAAACAAGGGTGGGTTGTGGTTACCACAATTGGAACATATCTGTCGTCATCTGTTAAACAAATATTCCATAACGGTCAACCAAGATGTGATGGCGTCCGTAAAATGTTCGAAGGAATGATTTCAACTTCACCACTTGGAACACTTGGTTTAATTGCTTCCTTGTAAGCAACAACCCTCTATCTAGGAAATCATGATAGAAAATATAAGCTCTGGAATATAGTATTAATTGATCTGCTTTTCTTCTCGTGCTTTAAGGACTATTATTTAACATTCAAGTTTTAAACAAGCACTTTACGCTCCTACAGAAATGCATCGTTCAAACACTCATCAACTCATCATTAAAGTATTTTCGTAAGCTACTTATTACAGTCAAAAGCGGATGACTGTAAACACCTCTTTGATCCCCAGTCACAATATTAGTAGTAATATTTATATTAATCTTCATTCCATTTTGTGTTTGCGTAATTTTTGCTTCTGGGTATGTATAAACATAAAGTAATCTAAAAGCTTTGTTTGTGCGTTCATCGGTGACTGCATCTGTATTTTTATGTATAGGTACGTTGTAGAATCCGCAGGGTTTAATTAGAGTTTTATTACAATTTGACGAAAGGCATGTAAGCTTGACAAATGATACACAAGATCCGTTTTGGTGATACTATATTTTTTTTTTTTTACTATGACATATTTATGTAAGAAAACACCATGGTAAATATAATGAAACCACCACCCCACCCCCAAACAAAAATATTTTCGAAATTACCAAAATATATTATGGGACTCGATTAATAACTTTTGTAGAGTTTTTCCGCCTCTCCTTGGTAATACCCTTGTCGCTTTGTGGTGATTTCATACAACCGAATTGGATCCAGGTTTTTAAGCCTAGGAGTCTACCCGTGGAATCGGTTTTTCAGCGTGTAATTGCGTTTTCATCCAGAAATGTTTACTGTTTATTCGTCAGTATCATAATATATATATAGTTCAAGATTGTGCATGTGCTTTCTTGATATACATTCAGATGTTAAAATGTGTATGTAAATGAACAAAAAGATTTTAATAAGTTGATTTATAATTATAGCTCAAGGACGAATTTAGAAGTGAGGCCTACCCGATGTGTATCTACTTGATAGATACAGTTTTAGCCTCCTATTCTGGATCTCCACCTTGGGCTATTATATGCATATTTAAACCAAGGACAGAAACGGATTACTCTTCCGCAAAACCGTTTGGTTCAGCATAACTTGTTGCTTGTTTGTCTGTTTTGTTTTGATAATTCAAATAAAAAATAAGACTATGTGGTATAACTGCCAATGAAACAACTCTCTACCAGAGACCAAATGACATTGAAGTTAACCGTACGGCCTTCAACAATGAGCAAAACCCATACCGCATAGTCAGCTATAAATGGCCCTGAAATGACATATGTAAAACAATTCAAACGAGAAAACTAACGGCCTAATTTATGTAAAAAAAACAATGAAAGAAATACAAATATGATAAACAATAACAAAAGACAACCACTGAATTACTAGCTCCTGACTTGGAACAGGCACATGCAGAATGTGGCGGGGTTAAACATGTTAGCGGGCGCCCAGCCCTTCCCTTATTTTGGGACAGTGGTGCAACAGAACAACTCAAAACTGTACAAAACAATAAACAAACAACAAACAACACATATGATCAACAGCAACAAACAACAACTCAATTACAGGCTCCTGACTTGGGACAGGCACATATAGAATGTGGCGGGGTTAAACATTTTAGCGGGCGCCCAACCCTTCCCTTAACCTAGGGCAGTGGTGTACCAGTACAACATATGAACGAACTATAAAAATCAGTTGAAAAAGAAAAATGCTATACAGTGTATACCGCCATATTGAACTCGCATTGGTGTTAATTATGATTTCTTTGTTGGTTGGTTGTTGTCTCGTTGATATTTATTTGATACCAAGCTACACGTATTTAAAGCTGTTTTGAGGATGAATGTGCGTGTGTTATTGTTCTCTTGAACTTGACACTGGATTTCTCATGCTCGTTCTTGTTACCCATATAATGCCAAACGCACCACTGATTGACCTACAATTATATGATTTTCAACCAATTCAAGACGTATAAGGCATACGATACAGTAGAGAACCCTCGTTGATTTTTTCTTGAAAATTTGGTAGAAGGTCAATTTGAATGTGTACTTTTGAAATATGCAAAGAAAAATATACCTTTATGACTTACTTTTTGAGATATTTTGGTTCGAAATTTGCATATTTGAAGGAAAATCCTGAAATTTCATAATTAAGGACTTTTAAGGAAAGTAGCAATACTTTTGAACGAACAGTCATAATTTAAGGTAGTTCAGGGGTATAGAAAAAAAATGACAGAATTTTCTTATACTTTGCCAAAATGAAGATTTTACTATGCTTTTTTCAAAAAAATAATAAAAAGTATGGGTCACCGCGCTATTTTTCAAGGTACAAGTCGTTCAAAATTGCCAAAATTTGCTTAGATTGTTCATGAAAAAACACATTTTTGTGCATAAAAGAAATCTGTAAAATATGAGAAGATAGGTTTTATAATATATTTTAAGAAAATAGAAAGAAAAATGGTGTCACCGAACTTGTTTTCTTGCTACAAGTAAAAATGAAAATTTCCTATATGTCCAGTATAAATTTTGTACTAAAAGAGTGAGTGATCTCCCTTAAATGGCGTATTTGAAAAATTGATCCTAAAACACAAATATTTGGTATTTGTTAAAACATTTTCAATAATGCAATGAATCACTAAGTTTTCTTTATATAAATAATCAGTGTAACCAATAAATTGCAAATCTGTTTCCAAATTTGTAGATTTGGGCAAAGAACTAGACCGATTATGTACTGTGATTGTACAATTCAAGATGGCGGTATACCCTGAACTACCTTAACCGGGTTTTTGTAAAATGTTCCCTTGATCCATGGCAACAACATGCTGTAACAAGTTTAAGGTTTACCCCAATTATTATTTCCTGAATTTATATTACTATTAGTGAAATAAAGAAGTTGACAATATTTTTGAGTCTACACAGAAGTGCAGAAAAATTCTATCGTTGATTTTTCTTAAAATTTTGGCGGAGCGTTCTTGAAACAGTACTTGATTGACTGCAAAAGAAAAACTAGGGGTCCATGTGCTTGTCTGTGAATTAGACCAAATCAGTTCTGCATCTAACATTAACCGCGGATAATATGTAGTCAAGGCTGCAACGCTGGTACCTGCCCATATGATGCAATAATGAAGAACATTGCAAAGTCCGTTTTAAGAGGGACGAGTTGTAAAAGACTGAATCTCAGTGTGTGCAGATTAATTCAGACTAGCAGTACCGTACTGTGTTTTTTGTTTTTGTTTTTTAATTTTGTACCCAGGAATGCAGTATATGTAATATAGTGACAATACATTTATCGCGGAGATCTTTCGTACTGTTCAAATACCATTCCTGAGCTATTTAGTTTCCGTATGTGACGGTTTCCATTTTAAATATTTGATCATTTGACCGTAAGTAGTCCAATGCGGCAGTGTACAGAAATGAACTACCTACATGACTGTGCTGATACTCAAAAGAAAAACAAGAGAAAGTAAAATTTGAAAGATAACATAATAGACCTCAATCATAACGAGGAGCCTCCCGAAATCTCGAATTGGGCGTTTCTAAAAGATATTAACTTACTCTTATTTAGTGTTTTAGTTTTGTTTTGGCACAGTAGACACAGACACAATACATTGTATAAGTATTACCTGCACAGACATTAGCCGCATCAAAAGCTTACCTTACGCAGGTGTTTTACCTGTGAATTTTACTCATAAGTCTTTCAAAAGCAGAGATCAGCCCAATTAAGTAAAGCGTGCGTGTGTTCACAGACATAAAACAAACATCTAGCTGTACCTGAGCGCTAGTACTTTAGCATTAGACCACAGTATCAAAACATCATCTAAACGAGTCATACTAAATTATGTATTTGAAGCTGGATAACACTTGATTATATATATTTTTATTAAAAGCTAAAGCACGAAAGAAAGATGATTCTTTTTTTCATTTATGAATCAATTACCAGGTACACAAATTAAGCCATGCAATCAGAAAAGCTCATGGTAAATGCTAGACGTTATAAGCCCCAAGTTGGACGAAAAACGTATATCCTTCTAGTAATTTATTAAAAGTAAGATAACAGAAACATCTGGGTTTCACCACTCAGTGAAAATAATTGTTTATTATACAGTGATTTTAACAATTTGAAAACGCTTTCACTTGCGAAGATTCATCTTTTATGCCAAATAAAGTTTCAAATCCCCATCCAATTATTCCCAACATTATTATCTAATGCTAATGGTATTTTGAATTTAGAGAAATGGCTTCATTTTAAAGTCCTTTTCCAAAATTGATTGATTCTGGAGAAATTCCGTAAGACTGGACACATTTAACAAGTAATACCAGTAAATAATGTACTAAATGACAGTCCACATGGTTTTATTAGTAAAAGGTCTTGTGCATCACAGCCCATTATCAGTATCCAAGATCTTGCAACATCGGTGGACAAATGGCAGCCAAATGGACGAATACTTTTAGACATTTCAAAAGCCCTTGATAAAGTCTACAATCAAACATAAATGTGAACAGAAGTAGAAATCAAAACTTAAATTGATTAATAGACTTTTAGCTGACATTCAACAACAGGTACTTTTAAATGGTGAACAATTATCTTATAAACTAGCTGTTGATTCTAGTGTCCCTCAGGAATCAGTTTTAGGCCCCACATTATTTGTATTATTTATTAACGATTTACCAACCAACGTTATTTGTAATGCAAAACTTTCACTGATGATTGTTTATTATATAGAATGTTTATGATATTCCCGATGCAAAATTATTTTAAAATGACCAACTCAGTTGAGGGCAATGAGAAAAGGCATTAATGAAATGTAAACCTGAAAAATGATATGTTTTATATGTTTTAAACAAGAGTGCACGACGAATTGTCTCGCTTGCTTAACTGATTATGAATACATTTATGCTGAAAGTCTTTGAGAAAAGGTTACACAACAAGAATTACATAATATTAGCCTGATGAAATAAATGATTAATTTAAATTAGGTAAACATCCGATGACCCTGTCAGACGGACAAACGGGCATTACTATCATTCCATATACCACACATAGTTAGCATTTTACTTATAGTACATGTATCTGATAAACAGACCGAACCAGAAAAATCAACTTTAACCAATGAACTATGAAATTAAGGTCACAATCAAACGAACTCGGCAATTTTCAACTTGCATCATTCCATAAACCACCTATAGTTAATCTGTTACTTTTGTTATCTTGAAACGGACTTAACCATAAAACAGACAAAATGCCAGACAGACATGTATTCTTTGCAATCATACAATAAACCAAATATGGTTAACCTATTAATTGCTTATAGTATCGGATAAACGAACTTAACCAAGGAAACATAAAAATGACAAACAAACCATGAGGTCAAGCTCATATGAAACCTGCAGGCAGACTTAAACATCTTACAATCATTTCATACACCAACTATAGTTGATTAATAACTTACAGTATCTGTGAAATAGAGTAACCACACAAAACTTAACATTGACAAATGAACCACGAAAATCAGGTCAATGTCACATGAAACCTGTCAGATCTAAAATTCCCGACACCACAAATATTCGACCTGCTTTTTATAGTATTTAATGATATTTGGTATGCAGTTGTACATGTATAAGCATATGCACATCTTATTGCAATGGAGATAAGATTACTTGGTCATGCGCACTCAGTTATAATCTATTAATTTTGCATAATTTACATGTTAAAGTTTGTGATTAGGGGAACCGCTTATATATTTGTTTTCATTCATTTTTGTACATAAATAAGGCCGTTAGTTTTCTCGTTTGAATTGTTTTACATTTTCATTTCGGGGCCTTTTATAGCTAACTATGCGGTATGGGCTTTGCTCATTGTTGAAGGCCGTACGGTGACCTATAGTTGTTAATTTCTGTGTCATTTTGGTCTCTTGTGGACAGTTGTCTCATTGGCAATCATACCACATCTTCTTTTTATATGATAATTCAGTGATATTTAGTATGCAGATGTATTAGCACAGTCTTATCCCCACTGAAATATTTTGGCACTATGCCTTCAGTCATGGTTCTTGGCTTTAGAAGATTAATTATATAACTTTGCACAAGACAAGGTGAAAATAAATATTCTGCAACGCAAAATGCAGGAAACAAATGTGTACAAAAGTGAAAATAAATTTCCAAGTCGTGAATAAAACTATCAATCCGTAATAAGTAAAAATCCTTTCACCTCCCCTGCCCCACCCCTCCCCTTCCTCCCTCCTCGATTATAAAAAGGGTTCCCTAACCCTTGAATTCCGAAAGTTCACGTGCTTAAAGAGACCAATGATAATCAAATTGATTGTTCTTAAGAAAACATATAAACGTACCATATTTTTATTGAATCAGAATTCAGATCATAATGACGTATGTAGTCGCACTGCGATTTTCCTGGTTCCTCCTGTGGAATAATAAACTAAGAATCAGAATTTTACTAGTTAGAAAACCTGGTTACTCACTGCAAACTCTCATGAAGAAATTTATCTAAACTCTAACAACTGCTGTAAATGAAGGGACCAATATTGAATTGTATTGAAATAAAAAAATTCTGGGATGGCAATTAGCTAAACATTGAGACTGATTCTGGACGATTTCATTCACTACTGATGAAGACTCAATGATAAACTTTTATTATTTTATTATTTATCAATTAATCTTCTACAGTCATATTCATGTTTCAGATTCTATGCAGGTCCTTAGCTAGGATGTCTCACGGAGGTTATTTGAGGTCATGAAGCTCTAACGTTTAAAAGTCAAGCTTCAATCGGAATCTCGTTTTTAATAGTTTACCTAGTAATCTATCATGGTTTTCCATCGGGAGCCAGTCGGCCGAATTTTCTTAATAAAACACACTGATTACGGATGTCGTGTCTTTTGAGCCCTGTGATTCAGTCGGACTCCGCGTACCTCGGCGACAGTTTTAGTCCAAGAAAAGACTTACTTAGCGTTGCATAGCAGTGGCATTGTACAGTGTGGCACCGTTAAAGTCCATAATTCCTCTAAAGTCCACAACACCGCTAAAGTCCACAACAAATTTCCGCTAAAGTCCACAACGCCGCTAAAGTCCACAAACTTTCCGCTAAAGTCCACAAAATGACCTCCGCTAAAGTCCACAAGAAAACGCCGTTAAAGTCCACAATAACAAGTTCCGCTAAAGTCCACAAAAAGCACCGTTAAAGTCCACACATTTTTTATTCCGTTAGTACAATACAAAGCATGGGCCTTTCTTCTCGGTAGTTATTTGTTTATCAGTTTGATAAATGAGAAAAGTACAGTATCTGTAGATGATTTTGTTACATTAATTTTGATCTTTGTATTATGATCAGATGATGATGGCCAAGTTCGTAAATTCGTTAGTTATTAACTTTACATTATTACTGCATTCTTCAAGTACTGTTTTTTGTTTTCTTATTCTTTGCATATAATCACTTTTTGCCGTAACTAATGTACAAAGCAAACGTGCCTCCTAATCTATAACATTTGAACGGCATTCATTCGGACAACAATCTTGATTATGATTATAAACAAAAAAATAGTAAGTATATGAATCCCCAAAGGTCTCCTGTCACAAAACTTTTAACCAACGTTTAACGTTACTAATTTCGGTGTTGGTTATAGAAAACAACGAAAAATAATGTGTTATGATTTTCAGAACGGAAAAATGAAGTCAGTATGATAAATTCTAAATAAAAAAGAAAATATTCTATGCTTTAAATTATATTTTTATCGATTAGTATAGGATATCGATGCGTTGAATGGGTGTCTACCAAAATGTCACAATAAAACATGATTTGAGTACATTTCAATGAGACAGCAACTCAACAATAAATGTAATACATATTTACACCACTCTTCCGGAAACCAAAGTGGAAATTTAAATATTAGTTGCATCATACTTGTATAACATTGATATCAGTTAATAGAATATTGATTAGTTTTGACCTAAAATGAATTTACACAAACTTTCGCACAAAAGTGTATGTGTTGTACTGTTTCATCACTGTTCCAGGTTAGGGAAGGGTTTGGCGCCAGCAAAGTGTTTAACTTCGCCACATTCTGTATGTGCCTGTCCCAAGTTAGGGACCTGTAACTCGTTGGCTGTCGTTTGTTGCTGTATATCATATTATTTTCCCGTTTATTGTTATGGAAATATATCAGGCCGTTACTTTTCTCGTTTGAATTGTTTAACCTTTTTTTCTTTTATTTCGGGCCTTTTAAAGCTTACCGTGAGGTATCGATTGTGCTCATTATTGAGGGCCGTACGGTGATCTATAATAGTTTTAAATTCTCTGGGAGAGAATAATCTCATCGGCAATCTTACCACATATTTTTCTATCAGTTAAATAATTTCCGAGGCCTGGTTCTTGGATGTCAACACCGAGGTTGTAAATTGATGAACCCTGCTCGAAGCAAGGGCGTTCGACTCAATCCTTATTAACTACTTCTTTATTGTTCTGCACTCCTTTATCTAAAACAACATATTGTTGTCTAATTCCTTACACTCACTTCATTTGAACTTTGGTGAAGAGTTGTCCCATTGGCAATCATACCACATCTCCTTATATTTTATAATTAGATATAGGAAGATGTGTGTGAGTGCCAATGAGACAACTCTCCATCAAATAACAATTTATAAAAGTAAACCATTATAGGTCAATGTACGGCCTTCAACACGGAGCCTTGGCTCACACCGAACAACAAGCTGACCATTTGTGGTGAATACACACCAATTATCAACTGGATATCTGCCAAGAGAATAAATCTAAAAGTTTTGGTTAGACCTAAATTATAAATTGTTTACATTTTAATATTGTGTTACATGTGATACGTTTTATGTCCAAATTATGCAATGAAACATAATATTTCAATCGGCATCAGCGTGGAGCTAAGGACAATAATGATAACATTTAAATTTTCACGCAAAATATGATGATCACTTTTAATTATTGTTTTCATAAAAGTTTAGAAAATTATACCTGTTCTCTACGTTGTATCTATTTTTAATTTTACTGAAAGAAGCCATGAGCCTGGATTTTTTTTCGTGCACAACAACTAGTACATGATGATTTTTTATACTTGGGAAAGGCCCGATGATCAATAAATCATACTGGCCTATATTTCTGACCACTGGAAAAGTGCGTATAGATTTTCTTCCGACATCATGCATCAATATCAGCTCAAATTTTAATTACGGCGCAATTTGTGCAGCTTCCCATGAAACCAATCAGATTTGTTCTTTCTATACTGAAAATTCCAAATCGTCCAATCATTTGCGTGGTTAGTTGAATGCTGCTACTTAACGACCAATGAAACGGCACCTTTATTTACACTCTCGGCAGTTGCAGCAACATGGCGTCAACAGTCAACATTCAGAACAACAGCGATGTACATTTATAAAATACTATGAAATATGTTTACTATTTTGGTTTGCCATACCGGTTAAGTAATCATGGCATCTAATGTCTTGATTCACAACATTTGGTTGTGCAAAGGAAATGTTGAGGGGAAGCCTGGTTATGAATAAAACGAAAAAAAAAAAAAAAACCCGTAGGTTGTACTAAATCCTAGATTTTTTAAATAATAGTAAATCTTTTTTATAAATCGGAAAATGTGACCAGTTTATTTTAAACCAAAACCATATTCAGAACCGTGTGTCATTTTCAAATGAATCATCCCCTGTTTGATAAAAAGACAAAATGCCTCAATCATGTCATGAATAATATTTCAACCATGGTTCAAGGTCATGGTTGACTTATATAATGATCATGGCTAGAATTTATGACCATGGTTATCTTTAATCATGACCATGGTTAATATTTATGACCATGGTTGACCATGTTTATCCTTGATCTTGACCATAGTTGACAGTTATAACCATGGTTAATATCAATGTCCCATGATGGTTGACCATGGTAGATTACATGTGAAACCATGGAATAAACATTGCTGTTCATGGTAGTTCATGGTCAACAGTTCAATACCATGGTTTCTATGGTCAACCATGGTCTTCATTTCGCCTGGGCGAGGAAACAAAACTTTGTCTGATAGGTGTGGACAAGGTATTAAACACCTGCTAGCTGTTAGAAACCTGCTGCAAAAGGTAACATACTGATAGAGCCAAAACAGAGAGACAGCTATATGTACTCTACATTGTGTTACATTTAAAGTATTAAAGAACTTCAATGATGCATTATAAAACTCAGTCAGATGCATGAAAATCTTCCAGGAATAAGGTTCATCATTAAAATGTATTCTAGAACTTATGTTAAGAACAAATTATGTTAGGGACAGTCTCAGGGTTAAGTTCTAGAACAAAGTTCAAGAACTGAGTTCAAGAACAAAATAAGTTTTAGAACTTAGTTCAAGAACAAATAATGTTCAAGAACTGAGTTCAAGAATAAATAAAGTTCTAGAACAAAAGTTCAAGAACAAATACAGTTCTAGAACTCAGTTCATGAACATTTTTGGTAGTTCAAGAACAGTTCTTGATGTTCAAGAAAAGTTCTAGAACGTTCAAGAACTTGAAATCTGTTCTGGAACATTTTTCGCAGGGATAGAATCAGTACTTTGGCAACTTCCTGAGTGATTTAATGGTGTCAATTTGTCACACTGCATGAAACTAAAGGATTTAAACTTTTATTCGATAGAAATTCTGCAAAATGTCCCATTTGGCATTATATGGTCAAAATAAGCATTTCAAAGCCTTTTCAATCTTTATGCATAAGTGGCATTCTGACTTTCTATCTGAGAGGTTTTATGTGTCAATATTTGTCTTTCTAGGCTTTGATCAAGTTGTATTATTTATTTGTGAACTCTGAATCTAGAGAAAAGTAGATTATCACAGACAAAATGTGCAAAATGTGTTGTATGAATGATCCTCGTCTAACGGCCTGTTTGAAGCAAGTAATTAATATAAAATATGAGGAGCTTGATTCATAAAAGTTGAAGACCATAATAAAGATTTCACTAAATTTGTATCAAAAGCATTTAACAATGTCTTTTGTACCTGTTTGATTTCACATACTATCTTTCTTTACTTCTGTAGGATAGCAAGTGATTCAAATATATGCCTGTTGAGACTTAAATTGCATGCAAGTTTTCACTGAAAAGTGAAAAAACTTTGCATCAGACCATACTGTCTGCAAACAAAGTTGAATGCAAGAGTCCTTTTGTACTCAGACTTCTTGTATCATGTCAACTGAGTATAGAAATGAGCTAAAAGAAACAAATGTTTATTTCCTCTAGCTTCAGTATGCATTTTAAATGTAAATATGTGCTACAGCCTAAATTGACCCTAAATTATTTTCAGTCTTACTTGGCCTAAGACCATTTTATACTCATATGATATGCTGTTTGTAATTTTTCTTTCCATTTAAAGTACATTAAATACATATGGAAGGATTATTTATAACAAAATAACTTCACAAATTTATAATTGCAGGAAAATATTACAACTTCATATAAGGCCCCTGTGGCACCGTTAAAGTCCATAATTCCTCTAAAGTCCACAACACCGCTAAAGTCCACAACAAATTTCCGCTAAAGTCCACAACGCCGCTAAAGTCCACAAACTTTCCGCTAAAGTCCACAAAATGACCTCCGCTAAAGTCCACAAGAAAACGCCGTTAAAGTCCACAATAACAAGTTCCGCTAAAGTCCACAAAAAGCACCGTTAAAGTCCACACATTTTTTATTCCGTTAGTACAATACAAAGCATGGGCCTTTCTTCTCGGTAGTTATTTGTTTATCAGTTTGATAAATGAGAAAAGTACAGTATCTGTAGATGATTTTGTTACATTAATTTTGATCTTTGTATTATGATCAGATGATGATGGCCAAGTTCGTAAATTCGTTAGTTATTAACTTTACATTATTACTGCATTCTTCAAGTACTGTTTTTGTTTTCTTATTCTTTGCATATAATCACTTTTGCCGTAACTAATGTACAAAGCAAACGTGCCTCTAATCTATAACATTTGAACGGCATTCATTCGGACAACAATCTTGATTATGATTATAAACAAAAATAGTAAGTATATGAATCCCCAAAGGTCTCCTGTCACAAAACTTTTAACCAACGTTTAACGTTACTAATTTCGGTGTTGGTTATAGAAAACAACGAAAATAATGTGTTATGATTTTCAGAACGGAAAAATGAAGTCAGTATGATAAATTCTAAATAAAAAGAAAATATTCTATGCTTTAAATTATATTTTTATCGATTAGTATAGGATATCGATGCGTTGAATGGGTGTCTACCAAAATGTCACAATAAAACATGATTTGAGTACATTTCAATGAGACAGCAACTCAACAATAAATGTAATACATATTTACACCACTCTTCCGGAAACCAAAGTGGAAATTTAAATATTAGTTGCATCATACTTGTATAACATTGATATCAGTTAATAGAATATTGATTAGTTTTGACCTAAAATGAATTTACACAAACTTTCGCACAAAAGTGTATGTGTTGTACTGTTTCATCACTGTTCCAGGTTAGGGAAGGGTTTGGCGCCAGCAAAGTGTTTAACTTCGCCACATTCTGTATGTGCCTGTCCCAAGTTAGGGACCTGTAACTCGTTGGCTGTCGTTTGTTGCTGTATATCATATTATTTTCCCGTTTATTGTTATGGAAATATATCAGGCCGTTACTTTTCTCGTTTGAATTGTTTAACCTTTTTTTCTTTTATTTCGGGCCTTTTAAAGCTTACCGTGAGGTATCGATTGTGCTCATTATTGAGGGCCGTACGGTGATCTATAATAGTTTTAAATTCTCTGGGAGAGAATAATCTCATCGGCAATCTTACCATATTTTTCTATCAGTTAAATAATTTCCGAGGCCTGGTTCTTGGATGTCAACACCGAGGTTGTAAATTCGATGAACCCGCTCGAAGCAAGGGCGTTCGACTCAATCCTTATTAACTACTTCTTTATTGTTCTGCACTCCTTTATCTAAAACAACATATTGTTGTCTAATTCCTTACACTCACTTCATTTGAACTTTGGTGAAGAGTTGTCCCATTGGCAATCATACCACATCTCCTTATATTTTATAATTAGATATAGGAAGATGTGGTGTGAGTGCCAATGAGACAACTCCATCAAATAACAATTTATAAAAGTAAACCATTATAGGTCAATGTACGGCCTTCAACACGGAGCCTTGGCTCACACCGAACAACAAGCTATAAAGGGCCCCAAAAGTACTAGTGTAAAACCATTCAAACGGTAAAACCAACGGTCTAGTCTATATAAAAACGAGAAACGAGAAACACGTATAAATTACATAAACAAACGACAACTACTGTACATCAGATTCCTGACTTAGGACAGGTGCAAACATTTGCAGCGGGATTAAACGTTTTAATGGTACCAAACCTTCTCCTTTTCTGAAACAATAGTATAACATCACAACATAGAAAACCACACGATAAAACATCAATTGGAAGGCTTAACTCAATCAAAAACGTAAATTAACACACTATGAACGAATAAATTCGATCTGTGATACCTGAGAGTAAATACATAGTTAATAAAATATTAGGGACAAACATTCAAGGCCAAAAAGCAAACAAACAAGTCCAAATAAAGCCATGGCAAGACACCACCGCGAAATATTTAACCCTTAGAAAATAATCACTTTTGAAAAACCGGTTTTCATAATATATACAGGTAAATGAAAAATAACTTTGTCGTTTTAGGTATACTTTTTCTGTCTATATAAAATCTTCCAATAATTAGGAATACCAAGAAAGGTCTGTCATATAAATACCTAATTTAACACTAGATACATAAGGGTAAATATCAACAATAAAACTTCCCTGTACAGATTAAAGAAGAATAATCTTGATGTTCATACAAATGTAGTATGAAGAAGTGAAAATTAGTAGATATTCCAAATAATCAAAGCTGGTATACAGACAAGATCCATATTAATATAAAATAACAAAAAGTATTAAAATAGTATCAACAGGTCGAATTAAAAGAAAGTACGATTTGAGAGTACTCAGCAGTCACTGACAGCCAGCCAAAAGCCAAAACAATTAATGATAAAAAATCATGCATCAGAGACTAATGACTGTTTACTTATTCCGTACTGTGTTCTGTGTACTATTTTCGTTAACACATGACATGGGTAAAATCTCTTTGTTCTTACTGTGCTATAATCTGGATAATGCACAGATAAGGCGGACCCTGGATTTTGAAAGGATGGAACTTGATTCCATAAAATTAAAAAATCTATTTTATAATATTTTGTGTACAATGTAAATCTTAAATGGGTGTTTCACAGTCAAACCAGTTCACTTAATAATTATTTTTGTAATTTCTGCCAAAAAATGTATTTTAGAATATCAAATTAAATAAACTCTGGTAGTTTTGTGTTCCATGGAATGAATGTATTACGACTATTTAGATATGTATACCTTTTAGTGACTATTTTGCGATCGAATTTAATGAGGATCATTTTAAGTTTGTACCAAAACAGCGGGAGAGGGGAATAAGCTGCAGATCAATTGTTAAGATGCGACAAAAATGAATTCAGTAGGTACAAAATAAAGGGGAGGGAAGTCAAAGATTGAAAAATGAAACATTTTTTCTGTTTACTTAATATTTTAAATTAAGGTACATTTCTCCTCGGTTCATCTTCTTCTAAGTATATTATTGAGGAAAGAAAGGCAATTAATCTACACCCAATAACCTGTTCAGTTATGATTTTTCAAACTCCGATTTAAAAGGTATGTAGCAAACTGAACTAAAACTGAGGAGATGTAGGTTATACGTCAATAAGACAGTAATCAAACGACAAAAACAAACTAATGACTACTAAAGGGCAACATGTAGTATAGTTAAAAAAAAAGAAAGGTGTTTACACAATATGTTAATTTTAAATCGTCACTAATTTATATAAAGATTGTGAATAAATTTAACAGAAACGATGAAAACAATCTTACATCAAACTGCAATTCTCCAAAATGTAACAATTTAGGTAAAAGCCTAAATATAAAAAATGTGAATTCTTATATGACGTGCTTCTTTCGCTTTGTAAACAACACCGTGAAAAAATTCTCGATATATCTATACTTAGCGCAGACTCAGAGATATACATAATAATGGATGTTACAATATACCTCCCACGTAAATCCACATGTATCGGAACCTATTTGCAAACGCTATGCCGATTTTATTGTTTTAAAAATTGCAATTGAAAAAAAGACTACAGAACTTTTATTCTTATTCGGATGCATAACAAAAAAATTAATGCACAAGAGCTCGGAGAAATCTACAAAATCAAAATAAAATAAAATTCCGCGAAAGTCCATTAATGCTTTTGGCGCATTTAAGTCATTTCAAAACATGACGTCATACAAATGAAAACGCTAAAGCTGAAGGTTTTTCCGTTACGTGAACCATCGAAATTCGTATAATATTACATTAAAATGGATTTTTGAGGTAGGTGTTGTTTTATTTTCTATTTTATTGCATTATTCGCATATTTACTGATTTCAGCAAGTCAACATGGCGGCTCCTTAGTTACGAAATGTCAACTTTGGATTTGACGATAGCTTACGAGAAAAACATGTAAACTAAAAATGGCAAATGTTGGATTTGAGAATTAAAAGAATTAAGCACATTTTTTCTAGCGGTTGTTTACGAAATAATTCATGCAAGCTACAGATTTATTAGAATGTTTTAGCTTTATCTAACAGGGAGTAAAAAAGAACAGCCACACACACGGCATACCCACCCTCGCTTCAGTTTTTTAATGACCGTATTTGTCCTATTAGAATCGAAATAATGGCTTTCATGAATTATTTCTTAATTGTTTAAAACTTACCAATCTTTAACTGCATTACAGCGTATTTCCCCCCTTTCTTTGCCCTACAAGAAACTTTCATAGGAGCCGTAGATTGCGGAATATCGTCCATATTTCCAAAATGTTCACGTAAATTGATGACGTAATGTGTTAAAACAGTTATTAACCAATCAAATCGGTGTATATGGTTTAATCTGCACGGCTCGGGATGACCATTTAACCCGAACTCCTACGTCGTTCTGGTTAATTAGGGTCACCCGACGTGCAGAATAAATCATATATACAGATTTGCTTGGTGAATAACTATAACATAAAACAAGAATGTGCCCATAGTACACGGATGCCCCATCCGCACTATCATTTTCTATGTTCGGTGGACCGTGAAATGGGGTAAACACTCTAATTTGGCATTAAAATTAGAAAGATCATATCATAGGGAACATGTGTACTAAGTTTCAAGTTGATTGGACTTCAACTTCATCAAAACTACCTCGACTAAAAACTTTAACCTGAAGCGGGACAGACGGACGGACGAACGGACGGACGGACGGAAAAACGAACGAACGGACGCACAGACCAGAAAACATAATGCCCATAAATGGGGCATACAAAAATATACATACACTAGTTGTTTAACTTAGTAAAGTGTTTTAAATCACATGCAAAATTAGTCAAAGATTAATATGTATAAACTCACAAAACGCTAAATCTGTTCTGCAGTAACCAATAAAATTGTATTGATGAGAACAGAAACATTCCTTGATAGTATATAATTCGTAAAAGTTTCAGCTCAAAATTTCATACTAGTCTTCCATTTAACCTTTTAAAAATACTAAAAAAGTATCTTAAAAAAGAGAATAAAGAAAGGAAATTAACTCTGAAAGCGATACCGTGAACTTTGATGTGACGTATATTTTATCAATCATTATGACTATAGGATAGTTCCACAATTGTTGGTGTTCGGGCTCAATGCAAGATGAACGTTCCTATTGCCTTTATCCACACCCTCAATGCTTATATACATATATTTTATTAGTTCTGGATTTCTCAACACACAAATAAATGGGCAAGTGAATGTAAAATCAAATAAAAAATTCCAAAACTACATTTGACGGCATTTACAGTTGGATTTTCACAAACCATTTGTTGAAAGACGCAGAATTGTCTGAATATAAAATTTTATTTGTTTATCTGGTCATGATTTTCTTCGGTTATTTTTGTTTTCTCCTGATGCAAATCAAAATTTTGGATAAAATATAAACTTTGTGTTATATCATCAGAAATTGATAATTAACGCTTCAAAGTAAATATATTACCAAATAAACAAATAAACCTATGAGAGTTCTGCTTCTATTGGTACCAATTTTGATTAAAATCTTACATGAAATAGTCCCTAAATATTTTTATGAAAAAACGTAAATTTTCATGATATATATAACAACAAATTGTAGGTCACAAATCCTTCTGACCATTAGATTTTACTGGCTTGACGGTTTTGAAGTAACGTTCCTAAATGTTCTAAAACTTATCTTCCAAAATATACATGTATGTTCTTCCAATAACTTCAATTTCAAAGAGCATTTGAACTCAATTTCATACTCAATACAGGAGATTAACTCATAAAGTTACAATGTAGCGTCACTTTTGTATTTAGTTAAAGTTTTAATTTCATTTTTAATCTTGGTAAATTTGACAAATGCACGTGTATGGTCGAGCTCGTACTAGACCGTAAGAGTATACTCATACGGTACGAGCATACGTTCGAGTATACTTATACGGTCCAGACCGTACGGTCCAAATACTCATATTGTCTGGAACATATATACATGTAGCATTGTTGAAATAAAATCTTTTATACTTGTACTCATCATGGGTAATACACAATACAGAACGGCATCCGCGTATAATTTATTCAATTCATCTTTCATTCTGAAACAAATACATTTTCCTTTTGAAAACAAAACAAACATGCAAACCAATGAGTGATGGAAATCTACTGAGCACCACAAAATGCATGAATGTGTGAATTCTTTATCATTATTTTGATTTCAAACAAGAACATTATGGTTCAAAGTCTATTTTTGAGATTTACGGATCGTTTTGGCTGCTGTGGAGCCTAACAGACACTGAATGAAAATCATTCCTATGTTTTATAGATATTTGCAAAGGAAATTTAAATGTCAAATATAGGCTCCAAATTATGTCAGTTTCTCCAGCATATACATAAAGAGAACGCTATGTTGGAATTTCTTGTGGATGAACAAATGTTTACTAAAGAATAAAAAGAGCACCATAGCTAGATAACTTTTCAGAAATGTTGTCTGTATGGTGGATAGAAAATCGCAATACAAAGATCAAATTTATGGGGATCAAAAGCAGATACTATAATATTTTCATTTATCAAAATATAATTCAAGCTGATAAGAAATACTTTCCGAGAACAAAAGTCCATGCTTTTATTGGATCTATATATACTATTGGGAGTAAAAACAGCGAATTGATCTTTTGATAATTAAAAAAATGTTTGGACTTTAACGGTGCTTTTTGTGGACTTTAGCGGAACTTGTTATTGTGGACTTTAATGGTGTTTTTGTGGACTTTAGCGGAGGTCATTTTGTGGACTTTAGCGGAAAGTTTGTGGACTTTGACGACGTTGTGGACTTTAGCGGAAAATTGTTGTGGACTTTAGCGGTGTTGTGGACTTTAGAGGAATTGTGGACTTTAACGGTGCCACACCCCTTCATTCGAAAACCTCTATTTTCAGGCATAGGCTCATATAAATTTGACTTTTGAATAATTGTAATAAATCTGATACATCAAATGAGTATTCTATTGCTCTTATTACATGAAATATTAAATATTAGGGCATATAAAAGTAATTTTTGCAATATTTGAATTTTGAAGCCCCAAATGATGATAGTTGAAATTCTTCAATTTTAACGTCAAAATTTAACACGCAAAGTTGAATATAGAAATAATCATATTGTCTATGACATATATATCCTATTGCCATGAAACTTGGTCAACATTCTTATAATTTATTAAGCTTTGGTCATTCGAAGTTTTATTAAGATTGGTTAAGTCTTCCTATCCTAAGAGATGAAATCAGTAAATATAGAATCAGTACTTTGGCAACTTCCCTGAGTGATTTAATGGTGTCAATTTGTCACACTGCATGAAACTAAAGGATTTAAACTTTTATTCGATAGAAATTCTGCAAAAATGTCCCATTTGGCATTATATGGTCAAAATAAGCATTTCAAAGCCTTTTCAATCTTTATGCATAAGTGGCATTCTGACTTTCTATCTGAGAGGTTTTATGTGTCACTATTTGTCTTTCTAGGCTTTGATCAAGTTGTATTATTTATTTGTGAACTCTGAATCTAGAGAAAGTAGATTATCACAGACAAAATGTGCAAAATGTGTTGTATGAATGATCCTCGTCTAACGGCCTGTTTGAAGCAAGTAATTAATATAAAATATGAGGAGCTTGATTCATAAAAGTTGAAGACCATAATAAAGATTTCACTAAATTTGTATCAAAAGCATTTAACAATGTCTTTTGTACCTGTTTGATTTCACATACTATCTTTCTTTACTTCTGTAGGATAGCAAGTGATTCAAATATATGCCTGTTGAGACTTAAATTGCATGCAAGTTTTCACTGAAAAGTGAAAAACTTTGCATCAGACCATACTGTCTGCAAACAAAGTTGAATGCAAGAGTCCTTTTGTACTCAGACTTCTTGTATCATGTCAACTGAGTATAGAAATGAGCTAAAAAAAACAAATGTTTATTTCCTCTAGCTTCAGTATGCATTTTAAATGTAAATATGTGCTACAGCCTAAATTGACCCTAAATTATTTTCAGTCTTACTTGGCCTAAGACCATTTTATACTCATATGATATGCTGTTTGTAATTTTCTTTCCATTTAAAGTACATTAAATACATATGGAAGGATTATTTATAACAAAATAACTTCACAAATTTATAATTGCAGGAAAATATTACAACTTCATATAAGGCCCCTTCATTCGAAAACCTCTATTTTCAGGCATAGGCTCATATAAATTTGACTTTTGAATAATTGTAATAAATCTGATACATCAAATGAGTATTCTATTGCTCTTATTACATGAAATATTAAATATTAGGGCATATAAAAAGTAATTTTTGCAATATTTGAATTTTGAAGCCCCAAATGATGATAGTTGAAATTCTTCAATTTTAACGTCAAAATTTAACACATAAAGTTGAATATAGAAATAATCATATTGTCTATGATATATATATCCTATTGCCATGAAACTTGGTCAACATTCTTATAATTTATTAAGCTTTGGTCATTCGAAGTTTTATTAAGATTGGTTAAGTCTTCCTATCCTAAGAGATGAAATCAGTAAATATAGAATCAGTACTTTGGCAACTTCCTGAGTGATTTAATGGTGTCAATTTGTCACACTGCATGAAACTAAAGGATTTAAACTTTTATTCGATAGAAATTCTGCAAAATGTCCCATTTGGCATTATATGGTCAAAATAAGCATTTCAAAGCCTTTTCAATCTTTATGCATAAGTGGCATTCTGACTTTCTATCTGAGAGGTTTTATGTGTCACTATTTGTCTTTCTAGGCTTTGATCAAGTTGTATTATTTATTTGTGAACTCTGAATCTAGAGAAAAGTAGATTATCACAGACAAAATGTGCAAAATGTGTTGTATGAATGATCCTCGTCTAACGGCCTGTTTGAAGCAAGTAATTAATATAAAATATGAGGAGCTTGATTCATAAAGTTGAAGACCATAATAAAGATTTCACTAAATTTGTATCAAAAGCATTTAACAATGTCTTTTGTACCTGTTTGATTTCACATACTATCTTTCTTTACTTCTGTAGGATAGCAAGTGATTCAAATATATGCCTGTTGAGACTTAAATTGCATGCAAGTTTTCACTGAAAAGTGAAAAACTTTGCATCAGACCATACTGTCTGCAAACAAAGTTGAATGCAAGAGTCCTTTTGTACTCAGACTTCTTGTATCATGTCAACTGAGTATAGAAATGAGCTAAAAGAAACAAATGTTTATTTCCTCTAGCTTCAGTATGCATTTTAAATGTAAATATGTGCTACAGCCTAAATTGACCCTAAATTATTTTCAGTCTTACTTGGCCTAAGACCATTTTATACTCATATGATATGCTGTTTGTAATTTTCTTTCCATTTAAAGTACATTAAATACATATGGAAGGATTATTTATAACAAAATAACTTCACAAATTTATAATTGCAGGAAAATATTACAACTTCATATAAGGCCCCTTCATTCGAAAACCTCTATTTTCAGGCATAGGCTCATATAAATTTGACTTTTGAATAATTGTAATAAATCTGATACATCAAATGAGTATTCTATTGCTCTTATTACATGAAATATTAAATATTAGGGCATATAAAAAGTAATTTTTGCAATATTTGAATTTTGAAGCCCCAAATGATGATAGTTGAAATTCTTCAATTTTAACGTCAAAATTTAACACTTAAAGTTGAATATAGAAATAATCATATTGTCTATGATATATATATCCTATTGCCATGAAACTTGGTCAACATTCTTATAATTTATTAAGCTTTGGTCATTCGAAGTTTTATTAAGATTGGTTAAGTCTTCCTATCCTAAGAGATGAAATCAGTAAATATAGAATCAGTACTTTGGCAACTTCCTGAGTGATTTAATGGTGTCAATTTGTCACACTGCATGAAACTAAAGGTTTAAACTTTTATTCGATAGAAATTCTGCAAAATGTCCCATTTTGGCATTATATGGTCAAAATAAGCATTTCAAAGCCTTTTCAATCTTTATGCATAAGTGGCATTCTGACTTTCTATCTGAGAGGTTTTATGTGTCACTATTTGTCTTTCTAGGCTTTGATCAAGTTGTATTATTTATTTGTGAACTCTGAATCTAGAGAAAAGTAGATTATCACAGACAAAATGTGCAAAATGTGTTGTATGAATGATCCTCGTCTAACGGCCTGTTTGAAGCAAGTAATTAATATAAAATATGAGGAGCTTGATTCATAAAAGTTGAAGACCATAATAAAGATTTCACTAAATTTGTATCAAAAGCATTTAACAATGTCTTTTGTACCTGTTTCATTTCACATACTATCTTTCTTTTCTTCTGTAGGATAGTAAGTGGTTCAAATATATGCCTGTTGAGACTAAAATTACATGCAAGTTTTTCACTGAAAAGTGAAAAAAACTTTGTATCAGACCATACTGTCTGCAAAAAAAGTTGAATGCAAGAGTCCTTTTGTACTCAGACTTCTTGTATCATGTCACCTGAGTATAGAAATGAGCAAAAAGAAACAATTTTTTTCCTATAGCTTCAGTATGCATTTTTAAATGTAAATATGTGCTACAGCCTAAATTGACCCTAAATTATTTTCAGTCTTACTTGGCCTAAGGCCATTTATACTCATATGATATGCTATTTGTAATTTTCCTTTCCATTTAAAGTACATTTATTACATATGGAAGGTTCATTTATAACAAAATAACTTCACAAATTTACAATTGCAGGAAAATATTAAAACTTCATATAAGGCCCCCTTCATTCGAAAACCTCTATTTTCAGGCATAGGCTCATATAAATTTGACTTTTGAATAATTGTAATAAATCTGATACATCAAATGAGTATTCTATTGCTCTTATTACATGAAATATTAAATATTAGGGCATATAAAAGTAATTTTTGCAATATTTGAATTTTGAAGCCCCAAATGATGATAGTTGAAATTCTTCAATTTTAACGTCAAAATTTAACACGCAAAGTTGAATATAGAAATAATCATATTGTCTATGATATATATCCTATTGCCATGAAACTTGGTCAACATTCTTATAATTTATTAAGCTTTGGTCATTCGAAGTTTTATTAAGATTGGTTAAGTCTTCCTATCCTAAGAGATGAAATCAGTAAATATAGAATCAGTACTTTGGCAACTTCCTGAGTGATTTAATGGTGTCAATTTGTCACACTGCATGAAACTAAAGTTTAAACTTTTATTTCATAGAAATTCTGCAAAATGTCCCATTTTGGCATTATATGGTCAAAATAAGCATTTCAAAGCCTTTTCAATCTTTATGCATAAGTGGCATTCTGACTTTCTATCTGAGAGGTTTTATGTGTCAATATTTGTGTTTCTAGGCTTTTATAAAGTTGTATTATTTATTTGTGAACTCTGAATCTAGAAAAGTAGATTATCACAGACAAAATGTGCAAAATGTGTTGTATGAATGGTCCTTGTCTAAAGGCCTGTTTGAAGCAAGTAAAATGTGAGGAGCTTGGTTCATAAAAGTTGAAGACCATAATAAAATTCACTAAATTTGTATCAAAAGCACTTAACAATGTCTTTTGTACCTGTTTGATTTCACATACTATCTTTCTTTTCTTCTGTAGGATAGCAAGTGATTCAAATATATGCCTGTTGAGACTTAAATTGCATGCAAGTTTTTCACTGAAAAGTGAAAAACTTTGCATCAGACCATACAGTCTGCAAAAAGTTGAACATAAGAGTCCTTTTGTACTCAGACTTCTTGTATCATGTCACTTGAGTATAGAAATGAGCAAAACGAAACAAATTTTTATTTCCTCTAGCTTCAGTATGCATTTTAATTGTAAATATGTGCTAAGGCCTAAATTGACCCTAAATTATTTTCAGTCTTACTTGGCCTAAGACCATTTTATACTCATATGATATGCTGTTTGTAATTTTTCTTTCCATTTAAAGTACATTAAATACATATGAAAGGAATATTTATAACAAAAACTTCACAAATGTAAGATTGCTGGAAAATATTACATCTTCATATAAGGCCCCCTTCATTCGAAAACTTCTATTTTCAGGCATTTGCTGATATAAATTTGACTTTTGAATAATTGTAATAAATCTGATACATCAGATGAGTATTCTATTGTCTTAATACATGAAATATTAAATATTTCAATTTTAACGTCAAAATTTAACACGCAAGTTGAATATAAAAATAATCATATTGTCTATTATATATATCCTATTGCCATGAATCTTGGTCAACATTCTTATAATTTATTAAGCTTTGGTCATTCGAAGTTTTATTAAGATTGGTTAAGTCTTTCTATCCTAAGAGATGAAATCAGTAAATATAGAATCTGTACTTTTGCAACTTCCTGAATGATTTAATTGTGTCAATTTGTCAAACTGCATGAGACTAAAGGATTTAAACTTTAATTTGATAGAAATTCTGCAAAAATGTCCTATTTTTGCATAATATAATCAAAATAAGCATTGCAAAGCCTTTTCAATTTTTATGCATAAGTGGCATTCTGACTTTCTATCTGACAGGTTTTATGTGTCAATATTTGTCTTTCTAGGCTTTGATCGAGTTGTATTATTTATTTGTGAACTCTGAATCTAGAGAAAGTAGATTATCACAGACAAAATGTGCAAAATGTGTTGTATGAATGATCCTCGTCTAACGGCCTGTTTGAAGCAAGTAATTAATATAAAATATGAGGAGCTTGATTCATAAAAGTTGAAGACCATAATAAAGATTTCACTAAATTTGTATAAAAGCACTTAACAATGTCTTTTGTACCTGTTTGATTTCACATACTATCTTTCTTTTCTTCTGTAGGATAGCAAGTGATTCAAATATATGCCTGTTGAGACTAAAATTGCATGCAAGTTTTCTCTGAAAAGTGAAAAACTTTGCATCAGACCATACTGTCTGCAAAAAAGTTGAATGCAAGATAAAATTGAGAATGGAAATGGGAATGTGTCAAAGAGACAACAACCCGACCACAGAACAGACAACAACAGAAGGTCACCAATAGCTCTTCAATGCAGCGAGAAATTCCCACCCGGAAGCGTCCTTAAGCTGGCCCCTAAACAAATATATATACTAGTTCAGTGATAATGACTGTCCTTTTGTACTCAGACTTCTTGTATCATATCACCTGAGTATAGAAATGAGCAAAAAGATACAAATTTCTATTTCCTATAGTTTCAGTACGCATTTTTAAAAGTAAATATGTGCTACGGCCTAAATCGACCTCTAAATTATTTTCAGTCTTACTTGGCCTAAGACCATTTTATACTCATATGATATGATGTTTGTAATTTTTCTTTCCATTTAAAGTACATTAAATACATATGGAAGGATTATTTATAACAAAAAACTTCACAAATTTAAAATTGCTGGAAAATATTACATCTTCATGTAAGGCCCCTTCATTCGAAAACCTCTATTTTCAGGCACCGGGTCATATAAATTTGACTTTTGAATAATTGTAATAAATTTGATACATGAAATGAGTATTCTATTGCTCTTTATACATGAAATATTAAATATTACATGTATTAGGGCATGTAAAAAGTAATTTTTGCAATATTTGAATTTTAAAGCCCCAAATGTTGATAGTTGAAATTCTTCAATTTTAACGTCAAAATTTAACACGCAAAGTTGAATATAGAAATAATCATATTGTCTATGATATATATCCTATTGCCATGAAACTTGGTCAACAGTATTATAACTTATTAAGCTTTGGTCATACTAAGTTTTATTAAGATTGGTTAAGTTTTTCTATCCTATTAGGTCCGGGAACACAGTTATTGTCCCTTGATTTTCGTTGTCTTACAAATATAGTCCCTAGTGTGGACAGTGTGTTACTTGCAATTTTGTTTATATACCTTCCAATGTTTTATGCCTCAAATAGCAAATAGGGGATGAAATGACACTTTAAAAAAAAAATTGGGTCATGAATTCTAAAGAAGAGTAGTGATTTGGTCCAGCTAAAAAGGTTAAAAATTAGTATTTCGGGAGCTGTCAAAAAAATTCAAGACCCCCTTAGCACAAAATGGTTCATATTTTGAGTTAGAGCTGATGAAGTTTTCTATAATTTTGACATAATTTGTCGAAAAAGAAGTACACCACACTGTAAAAATATTATTGAGAAAGCGCAAGTGCGATTTTTTAAATTTTAATGTATTGTCTAAAAGAAATGCACTACGAAATAACTGTGGTCTCGGGCCATATACATGCTGATACCGTTAACATGTTGTGACATTTTAAAGACAAAACATTGTGTAGTTAATCATGTTTTGATCATACATGTATAAGAAATGTATGAGACAAGCTAAGTGTATGTCATCATACAAGCTATACAGTTAATTAAGCTGGATTGCCTGTAAGAACTATAAAAATATAAAGGAGCTACCATTTGATTTTTATGGGGGCTAGGATGAAAATTTTGTCCTGCTTTTTTTTAGTTGTAATCTCTGTCCTGCCTTTTTATTTTTACTCTATTCGGTCCTGCCTTTTTTTTTTACTAGTTTATCCTGAATTTTTTACACAAATTGTCATCCTGAATTTTTTTTACCAAGTTGCTCATCCTGCCTTTTTTTACTCAAACTCCTGTCCTGCCTATTTTTTCAAATTTCATCCTAGTCGGTTCTACTGTTAACGGTGCTACAATGTGGAGTGGTTTAACAAAACTACTTTTCCTACGCATTTAATGGAACCATTGTTCAGTATTTCCACAACAGTTTCTGTTATGAACATAGAAAACTTTTTGCATTTATTCGAATTATTGAATATTCTGCAAGGTGGGCACTTTTCCTAAAAAATCGGCTTTAACATGTACAATTAATGTACTTATTGATATTAACACCATGAACTAGCCAATCTAAAATTTCATCTGAAGAAGACGAACAAGCTAATATCTTTTGCCATTGATATAACCTAGTGTGAATTTTTCCAGCAAAAGTCTTCGGATTCAAAAATTTCACGTTTTGTATATCTGGAGAGACACCATCCATTTAATTTAAACTTGTGGGAACTTGGTTAACTGGACAATCACAAACAAAATGACCCGGCTTATTACATTGTGAATAGAATCACGAGGCCTACGGCGACGAGGTGAACCTAAAAATCGAGGAGGCATTCCATCAGTCTGACCTTGTGCTTGTTCAAAAGAACCTCCCATCAAACCAGCCGCATGCAAATACAAATTATGCGACTGCATATTATAATTGTCACTTTGAACATCATTTTTACCAAATATCTTAAGTAACTTCTGTTCTTTATCAA
>JAASAO010002326.1:0-81102 GCA_017311375.1 Mytilus coruscus | reverse complement strand
AAATCGATTGAAAAAAACAAATCCGGGTTACAAACTAAAACTGAGGAGACACATGAACTATAAGAGGAGAACAACGACACAGCAGAAACACTAAAATGCAACACACACAGAAACGAACTATAAGATAACAATAGCCATTTTCCTGACTTGGTACAGGACATTTTAAGAAAAATGGTGGGTTGAACCTGGTTTGTGGCTATCCAAACCTCCCACTTTAATGGCAATGTTAAATATAACACTAAAATGGCAACATTACATGACAGGACTACAATACAAATAAATGGAAGAACATACAGGACATGAAACACACAAATAAACAATACGATAGATCATTACGACAAGCTAATAGTTATTCAAGGTACCAGGCTTATAATTTAATACGCCAGACGCGTGTTCCGTCTACACAAGACTCACCAGTGACCAGTGAATCAGGAATTTGAAATAAGCGTAAGATAACTATTTTGATACCGGAAGTGAAATTTTAATCATTAGTTACGTTATTTTCTTTTAAATGAATGTGATTATTGCCTCTTTACAATTAGTTTATAATTTTAGACAATTCAGACATACAACATGATACACGCTTCAATGATGAAAACCACACAGGTAAGTTAATAAATGGAAGACAATTTAACAAACCACTAAAAATAACATTTTAATATTTTTACATGTTCAATGAATGAGTTTTTATTATAAAAAATGAATTTTAAAATATGCTTACCATTACGTGTATTCCTAATGATGAATTAATCATGGTACGACCATTTTGAAAAAAAAAAAAAAAAAAAAACGATCAATGGTCTTGTGATTTGACTGTTTACGGAATTGAAAATATTGAATTGTCAGGAAGTAACTCTAAATAAATTCCTTGTCAATATTTAGGCGTTACTTTGGTCTGATTTGGTTTTATCAGCACACCAAGATAAAAATAAGGAGATGAGGTATGATTGTTAATGAGACAGCTACGCACCAAAGTTCAAATAGAATTGATGTAAGCAATTATAGGCAACAGTACGGCCTTCGAAAAAAACAACCAATACCATATAGACGGCTATAAAAGGCTGATATGAACAATATGATATATTCAATTGAGAAAACTAACAGCCCACTTTATAACAAAACAATTAACGAAAAACAAATATGACCAAGTTTATACTAGGTTTGGGATCTTCAAATACTTTGGTTTAAAGCTTTACTGAAGCGACATAATGGTCGGAATGAACATCTGATGCAGTAAGACAGGTACTGTAAATGTCACTACTGCTTGGGAGTAGGCGGTTGCTTATCCATGTTATCTATGATGCTTAAAGTTTGTAAATCATTTCATTAAAACGACAGAAGATTTCAAAGGACCAATAAACATTAACATGTCGTTGATAAATCGTCAAAATCACGGCATCTTATTAACGAAAACATCAAATATATAAACAAAACGCTACACAGACAACTTATAAAGACTAAGTAACACAATCCCCATAAAATCGAAATTGATCGTAGATTCGCAAAGAGATTAAGCAGATTATGTTCCACACGTGAAATATGTCGCATTGTTATGGGTGGCTATAAATCATGTGATTAGTCTCGTCTACTGGTTTTCATAATCAAGGACGGGATAATGGCCTAGACAATTGGTATATATCCGTGTGCATCTAGATCTGAGACACAGATATTATCACAAGCTCAGTATCAAATTCCTTGTTCATAGCATTAAAATATGGATACTGTTTTATTGAAATTCGCTATTACATGTATTAAAAACTTGAGAAATCGAATGCTTCCCACAATACATAGCTCCTATCCTTGTCCCGAGTTGGCTTTCATGTTATAATTTTGCTTTTATAAACCATGTTCATATAGGTCTTGGATTTTCGAATATTCTGGCCTCTCGAAATGCGCTTCTGGTGCAGTAAAATTGTTATACTTAACATCATTACTATATACATAAAACGACAATTTTGAAGAGAACAATGATATTAAAGAGCATAAATAATGTCTTTCATTTTATTGCATGATCGATGCATAAATCTGAAAATTTGAACCAGTCTTAGACGCCATAGTGATCATAACTCGAACTAACGATCTATACTGATATAAAAATAAGGAGATGTGGTATGATTGCAAATGAGACAACTATCCACCAAAGTTCAAATAAAGTGGATGTAAGCAATTGTAGGAAACCACGGCCTTTAACAATAAAACAAACAATCATATTCTGCGTAGAGATTGAAATAACGCAATATTGAGATTTCGAGACAAACATAGAAATTCAGGGTTTTTAAAGAATGTTGTGTCTACTGGCAATTGTCACATATGCATTGACCTTGTGTAACCAAACACTGTACATTGGTAGAGTTATCTCTAGTACACTTTCTTGTGATCGCTTCTTATTTGAAACAAAAGTAGATGTGTTTTCCCAAAATTTTCTTTGTCCATTATCAGAAAATTTAGATCGAGGTAAATTATCAAGGCAATATTCTCAATTTTGAACATTCCTTGTCATCGCTGCTCCCAATAAACTTCCTTTTCTTTATTCATAAAATTGTTAATTTCAACATGAATAAATTGCAATACATTAGGATTGCTGTGCTAAAGTGACTGGTTATAGGGTTTGCTCCTCTAAAATATCTGCAACCAACAGTTGTGTAGTTTAACAATATGACCATAAATTGTCTTTCGAGATTTCTATCTTATGACATGAAAATTAAGGTCATATTTAATTATCAGTCTGACGTTCTGAACCTTTACCTTTGATTTTCGCGCTACTATTCTGTAACTAAAGAGATACACAAAGAGGAAATGCAGTATTGGACATTATTGGGAAAATTTTATAAATTTAGAGTATATTATTACGAAGTTTATAGGAGTTTTTATCCTAGAATGTCTTATATAGATTAGTGATAACTTCAATTGGTACATGACAAAACATTTAGTCTTTGGTTTGCATAGGTAAGATCATAATCTTCATGAAATTGAACAACAAGTAACATTTGGTAGGCGAAAGGATCAATTAAAATGCTTTATTTCAGAAAAATTACACAGACATCATTATAGTAAAAACACTATATTTTTAAATTAGTTTAATGTAGGCAATTGTTTGACACCGAAAGTGACTTAGAGGAAATAATTTGTTTCTTGTTATCTTATCTAATGGAGAAAAATATCACCATCTTTGTATTTTGTATAAATAATGAATTTGGAATCAAGAACAGATAATATATCTAACACCGGAAATGATATTTTAAATAGAAATTACTTTATTTCACCTTTATTTTCTTGTGCAAATTGCCTCTAAACTATTAGTTTCGTTTGTAATTTCAGACTACCAAGAGTCACAAGGCTTGGCCAATATTGAATAGGATATAGATTCAATTAATGAAATCAGATATGAGAGTTAATAACTTTGAAGTCCTCCGATAAATGTATTAGTGTTTGCTATTGCATATTAAAAGTTTAAGTGTTATATTATCCAACCGTTGGTTACATTTCATTAAAACTAAAAAATAGCCTGATCACCTGTTTTGTTTTATTAAAGTCAATGTTTTGTCGTAAACAAATAGTTATCCATTTGTTGTTCATTTGAGACTACACAAATTCAGCTCAATTCCTTTTGAGGCTTGTAATAGTCCAATTCATGGTGTACGAGAGACAACTCCTGATATTCATCACACTATAAATATATGGAAAACATCTTTTTAAAGACTTAAACTATCGCATGTAATCATGGTAATGCAACATTATTAAATGAAACATTTATGAAAACACAGTTTCTATAATCTTTTAGCTATGTTTGAATAGTTGGACCGCAAACGATTTAATGGTTTTAAGGTTAAAACATTGCAATGGATTACGTGATAAAGGACACAGTTTTTTTTCGAAACATGTATACCTCGAGGTTTTCTTTACCTCGTATCGTCTTTGTTTACTCGTACATTAATAAAACTTGAAGTGTTAAAATCTTTATTTATTACTAAAGGTGTTATCAAAGTATTAAAATTAGACATAAAGTTTCATTTTTATTCTGAAAGTTTGCATAGGTCCACGGAAAATTATTCTTTAAATAGCCATGCATTGTAACGTACAGGTGGCATGTTTTAAGAAAAAAAACCCACAGTATTGTTCTTATTGACGATTATAGACCCTCAAATCGTGCGAACTTGCAGATGTGTCAGCTTATTCGAAGCGAAGCAGAGATCAAAGGAGATAAATCCGTACTCTCAACTTAGGAATTTTGGTTATGTTAAACATGTAAGACTTGCTACAAGTCTTTTTATTATTAGTTTCAACCCAAAGGTATCACCAGCCTAGTAGCCAGTACGTAGGTACTGGAAGGAAATGCTGATTTTGTGTTATTGAAATTTCCTGTTACAAAATGTTTAAAACTATTCAAAATTGATGAATGTATCTCTCATGCAAAGATATGATTCCTTGCCCGGTGTCATATGGTATTATGAACCCCTGAAAAGAGGACCCGGGGTCAAAATACCATATGGGAAATTGACCAGGGTCATTATTCCGCATGGTATTTTGACCCCAGGGTCTTTTTTCCATATGGTATTTCGAACTAATATGGAAAATTGAACCCCTGTCTGAGATAAATAGTATTGCAGATTATCTAATCTACAATATATTGGCTTTTTTTTAATTGGAGGTCTATAGTAGGGTTTCAATATACCATGGCAGGGGGTCAAAATACCATGGTTAAATAAAATTTCAAAACATCTTTTCCAGCATGTTAAGTACATACATACTACTTATTGGACTATTATTACTATAAAAGGAGTAAGAATAGCTAGAATTTTTGAAATTAGAGGTCTATAGTAGGGATCAACATATCATGACAGAGTCAAAAACCATGGCTAAGTAAAATGTTCAAAACATCTTTTCCAGCATGTTAAATCCATACAAACTAATTATTGGAGTATTTTACTATGTAAAGGTAAGAATAGCTAGATTTTTGAAATTAGAGGTCTATAGTAGGGGTTCAATATACCATGGCAGGGGTCAAAATACCATGGTTAAATAAAATTTAAAACATCTTTTCCAGCATGATAAATACATACATACTTATTGGACTATCATAACTATGTAAGGAGTTAGAATAGGTATAATTTTTAAATTAGAGGTCTATAGTAGGGGTTCAATATACCATGGCAGGGGTCAAAATACGATGGCTAAATAAAATGTTCAAAACATCTTTCCAAGCACGTTGAATACATACAAACTACTAATTGGAGGATTATTCATAAAGGTTAGAATAGCTAGGATTTTTGAAGCTAGAGGTCTATAGTAGGGGTTCAATATACCATGGCAGGGGTCAAAATACCATGGCCAAGTAAAATTTTCAAAACATCTTTTCCAGCATGTTAAATAATACATTCTTCTTATTGGACTATTATAACTATGTAAAGGAGTTAGAATAGCTAGGAATTTTGAAATTCGAGGTCTATAATAGGGGTTCAATATACCATGGCAGAGAGGGAAGGTCAAAATACCATGGCTAACAGGCTAAGTAAAATTTTTAAAACATATTTTTCCAGCATTTTACTTAGCCATGGTATTTTGACCCCTGTCATGGTATATTGAACCTACTATAGACCTTGAATTTCAAAATTTCTAGCTATTATAACTCATTAACACAGTAATAATACTCAATAAGTAATTTGTATGTTTTTAACATGCTGGAAAGATGTTTTGAAAATTTAATTATCAATGGCATTTTGCCCCTGCCATTGTATGAACCTACTATGACCTCTAATTCAAAATTCTAGCTATTCTAACTCCTTACATAGTTATAATAGTTCAGTAAGTAGTATGTATGTATTTAAAACGCTGGAAAAATGTTCTTGAAAATTTTACTTAGCCATGGTATTTTGACTCATGTCATGGCATGAACCCCTGAACGACAATTAAAAAATTCTAGCTATTGTAACTCCATTATGTAATTAAACTCCAATTAGTAGTTTGTATGTATTTAACATGCTGGAAAAGATGTTTTGAAATTTTACTTAGCCATGGTATTTTGACCCCCTGCCATGGTATATTGAACCCCTCTAACCTCTAATTTCAAAATTCTAGCTATTCTAACTCCTTTACATAGTTATAATAATCCAATAAGTAGTCTGTATATATTTAACATGCTGGAAAGATGTTTTGAATATTTTATGCCATGGTAATTTGACCCTGCCATGGTATATTGAACCCCTACTATAGACCTCTAATTTCAAAATTCTAGCTATTATAACTCCTTTACATAGTTATAATAATCCAATAAGTAGTATGTATGTATTTAACATGCTGGAAGAGTTTTGAAAATTTTACCTAGTATGGTATTTTGACCCCTGCCATGGTATCTTAAACCCCTACTATAGACCTTGAATTTCAAAACATCTAGATTTTCTTACTCCTTTATGTAGTAATAATACTCCAATAATTAGTTTGTATGTATTCAACATGCTGGAAAGATGTTCTGAAAATTTTACTTAGCCATGGTATTTTGACCCCCTAACATGGTATATTGAACCCCTACTATAGGCCTTGAATTTCAAAACATCTAGCTATTCTAACTCCTTTACATAGTTATAATAGTCCAATAAGTAGTATGTATGTATTTAACATGCTGGAAAGATGTTTTGAAAATTTTACTTAGCCATGGTTTTTGACCCCCTGCCATGATATAATGATCCCCTTTTTCACATCTAATTTCAAAATTCAAGCTATTCTAACTGCTTTACATAGTAAAATATTCCAAAAATTAGTTTGTATGTTTTTAACATGCTGGAAAAGATCTTTTGAATGTTTTACTTTGTCATGGTATTTTGACCCCCTGCCTTGGTATATTGAACCCCTACAATAGACCTTGAATTTCAAAATTCTAGCTATTATAACTCCTTTACATATTTATAATACTCTAATAAGTAGTTTGTATGTATTCAACATGCTGGAAAATCATGTATGTATTCAACATGCTGGAAAATCATATCCATTCAAACTATTTTACACAGTTATAATGCTGTAACTAGTATTTGGTATATATGAAACATGATGGAAAAGATTTTTTAACCATTTTTCTCAGATATGGTATTTTGATCCCCCTTGCCATGAACCCCCTTGTCTTTACACCTGCAATTTCAAAAATAAAATTATTTCAAACTACTTTTCAAAGTTTTAATACTCTAATTAATATATGGTACATATAAGTCATATTGTAAAGATGTTTTAAACAATTTTACTGAGCCATGGTAATTTGACCCCCTCCCCCCTTTTTTACCATGGGAAATTTAACTCCCTTTATATTTTAGGATTTCAAATAATCAAAACATTGAAGGTTCATGTTCTAGTCATAATGCTTCAATAATTATTTTGAATGAAATTTTGTTGGTAAAGACTTAGCATGTTCAGAGCACCTATACCAAGCCATGGTATTTTTTTTCCTACCCTGGAAAATTTACCTCCCCTTTTGGTATGTCTGATTTTCAATCTATAATACGCTTTTAAGTAATGTATAATGTTCTAATAATTATTTGAATGAAAAAAAACAGGGGTTCAATTTACCATGGGGGTGTCATTTACCATAGCGGTATTTTGACCCAGGGTCAATTTTCCATGCGGTTCAAAATACCATATGACACCGGCTAAGGCTATACTTGTTTGTCCTATTTGGTTTCTAGCTCATCACCTTTGTTCAATATACTTTGGATTATCAAATATTTTGACCTCGAACATCTCTGAAGGGACATTGATTGTCGAAATACGCATCTGGTGCAGAAAAATGGGAACCGTTATGTTATTACTACCACTGGGTCAATGCCTCTGATGGTGGACTGATAGTCCCCGAGGGTAGCACCAGCCTAGTTGCTAGTACATAGGTATTGGCATGAAAATATGGATTTTGTGTTATTAAAATTTCCTATCACAAAATGTATGAAATTATTTAAAATTAAGGAATGTATCTCCCTCATGCAAAGCTCTGATTCTTTGCCCGGCTTTGGCTATACTTTTTCTCCTTTTGGTTTATAGCTCTTCACCTTTTTCAATATGCTTTTGGTTTCAAATATTTTGACCTTTTGAGCATCACTGAAGAGAAATTGATTGTCAAAATACTCATATGGTGCAGAAAAAATTGATTCCGTTTATGTTATTATACTAATGGATGTACATGTATACTGAAATATGCAATGCCAACACTAATTCAAGGTGTATAAGTCAAATATATAGTTATAGTAATGAACATGTAACTGCAAGTTGGGGCCGCTTGTTAAAATTAGGAGGAGGAAAAAATATGATTATGAATGAACATGTAGCAATTCTACATTCACTTGATCTACATTAAACGATAACAATGTAATGATGGTGACCTTTCGAAACTTTCATGAAACATTCAACAGAACTGATTCATATTTTATAAAAATCGACGCAAATTTACAGTCTTTACTCTGATAACCATAAAGAGCTTTAACTTGCATCAGTAATCATATTTAATAAAATAAATAAATTAAAATTACTACTAATGTGTAGCCAATGTGTGGAATGAGGGGTAAATCTCTGTATGGTTAAGTCAGTCTTGCATCTCAAATCTTGAAAGTAGTATTCCATATGAACAGAATTAAACCAATTAATATAATACTAGTCAAACATCATAGTCATGATTTTAGATTTAAAATTACATCTAATAAGAACACGTACTTTGATAATTATGCTTTCCAAGCCAAACGAACATGACATTTATTTTATCTCTTGACATTTTAATCTAACGTTAAGCCTATAAAAATAATACTACTCAAACATCATGTAAAGTCATGATTCTGATTTTAAAATTGCATTTAATAAAAACACTTACTTTTTAGAATTATGATTCCCAAGCCAAACGAACATGTAATTTATTTCTGTTTCTTGGCATTTTAACTAACACTCAGCTATTTTAAAAATAATCTTATTCAGAATAATCAAATAAATATTTTAGATTTTGAAATAGAAACATCGTGAACTATTATACATTCATTATTTTTAAAGTCCCTATATTGATGCTAAAATGTAAACTCACGACTTGTTGTATATACACTGGATATAATGGTGGAGGATACTATTCATGCATATTTTACAAAGGATTTAATATGTTTTAATATGTATAAATACTTTTAATATAATTTATCGGTCTCATCCGAGTGCACCTAAACAGGATGAAATTATGAAAGAAGAAGAAGAAGGTAGCTCAGGTGTCTTCCTCGATTTTGGATATTGAAGTAGCTGATAACAGTTGGTCTAGATTTTTATTGAAAAGGGGCAATTTTGGAGTAGTGTGTAATTCATGTGTAAGAATTTTGATGTAAATATAGAAAATTGTGTGTTTTATCATATTTACGGCTGTATTTTCTAAAACAAACCCACCATATTTGTGGTTGATTCATTTTGTTTTCAACTTTGCCAAATAAGAGGAGATAACTCAAATAAAGTTATTCTATAATAAGCCTATTAAATGATACTTCTCAAACATCAATTAAAGTCATGCTTCTGATTTTAAAATTGCATTTAATAAGAACACTTACTATTTAGAATTATGATTCCCAAGCCAAACGAACATGTAATTTATTTCTGTTTCTTGGCAATTTAACTAACACTCAGCTATTTTAAATATAATGCTATTCAGAATAATCAAAGTAATTTTAGATTTTAAATTAGTAACATCGTGAACTATTATACATTACTTTTAAAGTCCCTATATTGATGCTAAAATGTAAACTCACGACTTGTTGTATATACACTAGATATAATGGTGGAGGATACTGTTCATTCATGTTTTACAAAGGATTAAATGTGTTTTAATATGTACAGATACTTTTAATATGATTTATCGGTCTCTTCCGAGTGCACTTTAACTGGAGGAAATAACGAAAGAAGAAGAAGAAGATAGCACAGGTGTCTTCCTCCATTTTGGATATTGAAGTAGCTGATAACAGTTGGCCTAGATTTTTATTGAAATGTGCAACTTTTGGGAGTAGTGTGTAATTCATGTGTAAGACTTTTGATGTAACTATAGAAAATTGTGTGTTTTATCATATTTACGGCTGTAATTTCTAAAATTAAACACCATATTTGTGGTTGATTCATTTTTTCAACTTCGCCAAATAAGGGAGATAACTCAGATAAAGTTATTCTATGATAGAAAGTGTTGTGAATTTACCTAATTTAAAATGTAGTAAGAAAACAAGTTCGGTGACCCCATTTTTCTTTTCTTATCTGAAAGCATGTTATAAGAACTATCTTCTCACATTTTATCTTAAAATATATCATGTAGTTTTCTTTTCATCAAACAAAATTGGATCTTCCATGCATAATCTATACAAAATCTGACAATTTGCACAAACTGTAGCGTAAAAGGGTCTAGTGACCCATACTTTTATTACATTTTTGAAAAAGCATGATAAAACTTCATTTGGCAAATTATTAAAAAGATCTATGGATGTTATTGAAGATGTCCTAGACACCTCAATACACAATAAATTTAGTCTATGTTGATCATTAAAACACATATTGCGTTACAGCCAGAAATCAACTTAATATTGTAGACAACAAAGACAAAATCAATAATAAAATTTAAAAGATTTAATATACAATTTTACAAGAAATATTGCGAAAATAGAAATGTCAACTTAACTGTTAAAATATATATCCGATCCTTTGTCTTTTCTTTATCTGGAATTCTTCTATTAAGTGTAACGGAATATGTTCAATTTACAATCTGGTATGTTGTAGTTAACGTAAATAAAAGTGTCAATCCAACTCCAGAGAATTTCTGAGAAACCAGTACATTATTAGAATTGAAAATGGAAATGGGGAATGTGTCAAAGAGACAACCCGACAACAGAGCAGAAAACAGACGAAGGCCACCATTGGTCTTCAATTCAGCGAGAAAATCCCGCACCCGGAGGCGTGCTTCAGCTGACCCACAAACAAAATGTGTATTAGTTCAGTGATCGTGGACGTCATACTAAACTTCTAAATATATAAATGAACTTAAAATAAAAATCATACAAGACTAACAAAGGCCAGTGGCTCTGACTTGGGACAAGCGCAAAAATGCGGCGGGGTTAAACATGTCTGTCCGTCTAATTTCGCTGTCCGTATAGATAGTTGTCACGGAAACTTCTAGAACACTACTCCTAGAAAATTGAAGAACGGAAACTTCTGGAATACTGTAAAAGTTTCAACGACACATGTTAGAAATGACTTTCCAGAATTATTATCCAAGTCAAATAGAAAGTTCTAATCATTCGTCCAGTATGGTTGTTCCAGTGATTTCTCAACTGCACAATAATACCATTATTTTGTGAACAACTATAAAGCCACACGAAACAAATTAGGTCAAGATAAATAAACAGGAAAAATGTTTGAGTGTAACGAGAACTTTTCATGAACAATATATGCAGTATGTATACAGTGTTTTAATAAGATGCAGATAAAGCATCTTCTATTAAATTATCTTAACCATTAACATGTTTCATAATAACATCGTATTCGTGTAACAATAAACTCCACATAGTCAACCTCTGGTTCTTGTTTCTCATTTTTCTTTTGTATAACGGTGAGAGGAATATGATCAGTACATACCAGAAAAGGGTGAGTAGCGGGATTTAGATATACATCAAAATGTTGAAGTGCAGACAACGGTGCAAAACACTCTTTTCAATAGTTTTTTTTTTTTTCAATAATTTTTCTAATGTTTATCTAATTTAATAAACAAAAATGATATAGGTTTCTCAACATTATCATCTGTTTCTTGAGAAAAAAAAAAAAAAAAAAACGGCTCCAACTCTTACATTACTTGCGTCGACGGCAAATTTGAATTGTTTTTCAAAGCTTGGAGTAATAAGAAAAGGACTAAATGGTTTTAAACTAGTCATTTGTGGGGCCTTTTATAGCTTGCTGTTCGGTGTAAGCCAATGCTCCTCGTTGAAGCCAGTACTTTGACCTATAATGGTTCACTTTTACAAATTTTGACTTGGATGGAGAGTTGTCTCAGATCATTAGCTCTCTTACGACATCTTCTTATACCTGTTAATTAAAATTGACTTGCTTTTTCAAAAGTTTTTGACAATTATCATTCCAGATGAATTTAGAATCTTTCCGTAAAAGATGAGTCAATGGTTGAACAACAGTAGCAAAATTTGAACAGAATTTCCTGTTACATCCGATAATGCATACTTATCTCATCATTTTTTTTTTATTTGTAGGAGGAGGAAATTTGGTAATAGCATCCATTTTAGGCATAATAGGTTGCACTTGACACTGATTAACTGTTTACCCTGTATAATCAACAACTTTTCTAAAATCAGTTACAAAACGAAATGTTTTATCTGGTTTTGGCACAAGAAGACAAGGAGGGCTCCATTCACTGTTACTCGGCTCAATGAGCATATATCTTATTTCTTGTCTCATAAAATCAAGTTTTTTTGGATTTAGCCGGTAAGGATGTTGCTTTACTGGAGGAGCATCGCCTACGTCAACATCATGACAAACAGCAGTGGTTTGTTCGGCACATCTTTTCATTAGCAAATTCAATATAGGTTTGTGAATCAAAATTTTAGTCAGACCTAAATTTCTGTATATATGCTTCTGACACTAGTTCATAACTTTTCTGCAGAAACTGTCAGTGGCCTTGCCCTCAAAAGCATTGTCGTCCATTAAGATTTTAGCCATTTCTAATTTTGAGCAATTTTCTCAAACTGTGGAACAAGTTTATCAACTGTGTTTTCACAAAATTTCAGAAAACAGACGTTTATTTTTGCTGCAGCATAATGTTCTAATTTTGACACTACTTTTAAAAGTGTTACTTTCTTTTGTTACCATTTCAATTTATATTTTCTCCATTTCTAACCTTTCCTCATTTTCCGTTCTGCCTGTTTTAATTTAAATTCACCTCTTTTTTAATTGTTTTAATCGATTTCTTTTCCAATTGTTTTCTTTTTATAATTTCTTTATTTCCATCAGTTGCGTGTTATATTGTCTTCAACAAGTCCAAGCGCCTTGTGAAGAATTAGTATAATTTTCAGTTATACATGTATTATATCAATGAATAATAACATCAATCGAATACATGCTTTTTACATTAACTAAGAATTTAACTTCTTCTAACTTCTTTGTAAGATACATTCGTTCCTGCTGTTGGTGTAAAAATAAACAAACACCTAAATTACATTTGAAACTGTCCACTGAGTTACTTCCTTTAACTCATCTATTGTTGTGTAGATATTTATTGTCCTTCTATTGTCCATGCCAATCAAGGACAATCAATACAATGCAATACAGTTGTTACCTGAGAGGAGAATCTCAAAGATTTACCCATCTTAGTGTATTTTACACCTTCTATAGGAACGGAAAAAATGCCCATCAAAATCCAAAAGATTTTATCTTTCTGAAACACAAAATGCATTAAACTTTTATATATCTAGTGGATGCCAGGCCTTAAAACTTTTCAAACTGCACAGGTGAGTCTGTACATAGAGTAGTTTTGAGGTGAAAATACGGCCATATTTGTCCATTTGTTATGATGAACCTTAATTCAGGCATTTCTTTTCTATAAATAGTAAAGGAAAAACCTATATAAATATGTAAACATAAACCAGCTGTTTATACATTAAGTTCACACTTTTCTGTCTGCATATTTCATCACATAATAACTTGTAACTACACTTAGTATTACTACATTACCACAACTTGCACATGCTATAATATAAAAATACAGCAAAAAAATACATTGTTTCCAAAATTGTTTATACACGTATGTCAATTTTGAAAACAAGTTACATGTGTTAACTCTTTCGATTTGAGCTCACTATTTTCAAATTTAAATTTTTATATTTTGATAAGATAAAATGATTTACATTGTCATGATTGTTTTCATTTATTATATTCATATTGGATGTTTAAGTTTTTCCTGTATTTTGTTTCTTTTGCATTCTGTTGTGACTGTTTCTGTCATGAAGTCTCACTGGTGGTGTAGGCGGTGTTCTCGCTTTTGGATCTGGCCTAATCTGTCCTGAAGGTGTTTTAACAAATTTGTCCATGGATTGTTGAGACTTGGTTGTTTTTCTTGAACATCACTATCAGCAATCTTCACATTTTTTGTTGTGCTTTTCATTGTTTGTCCATCTTTGTCTGATTTACTGGTGTTTTTTTTTTTTATTTTGACAGTATTATCACTAACATCATTTTGTATAGGTGCCTGTGTGTTTATCATTTGTTTCATTTTCCTGGACATTTTCATTTTCAGGAAGCTTTTCATACAATCCACCATTTTATGCCCAATTTCAGGACAAGACTTGCACACCCAGTCATTAGAGCAATTTTGCATAATGAGCCCTTTTAACAAGCATTTAGGGCATATTTTTCATTTCAACTAGTGGAATTTTGCTATTATTGAAATGGCTAAATTCTGGTTGCCCACGATGAAATATTTTAGCATAATAGTTTCCAATTGTTATATCTCTTGGTATGGGTTTATCTAATATTTTACTGATGACTAAACTGTCCCCAGTTTGGCAGTTTGTAACTTTACCACCTACTCTCAGCCTTTCTATAGAGATCCCGGATGTTGCATCCTGCTAATGTAAGAGCTCTGTGTATTTGCTCGTCGTCCGCCTACAAAGGAACATTTTAACTTTTATTCGTTGGGTATCTGTTTGGAGATTTGAAGGATTACGGGATTTTGTGGATGCAAGTGAATCTGCCTGCCACGCAGATTTAAACCTTGAATCAACAATGACAGTCTGTCTTCCTCATTATCCATATATATTCTTCACATGTTTCTGATTCTTTGGATACCTTTTATACATAGACTTTGAGAGAAATGGCTTTATAGATTTCGACATTCTTGAGCCATAATGATCGGGCAGGTTTGGCCGTGCCGTGTACATCTTCATCAATAAGAAGAAGGGTTTCACTCGATCGCTAGATTGTGAATTATTTGGTGAATTTATTTGGTCTTGATTAATGTTATTATAACTGCAGTTTTATCATTGTCATCATCTGTTTGACTATTTTTTCCCGTTAGGCATTAAAATAAGACGCCATATTTGTTTTGTTCACTTTGTTTACCTCGTGAGTTTCAACTTGACTTTCAATTTCTGGCGATTTCATACCAACTAAACTTTGAATTTACTGCTGGATATGTTCTAGATTAAGTTCTTTACACAACTGTTCATTTATTTTCGACATTTTGTTAACTTTTAAATATAATTCAAATTGTTTAATTCTAAATTCATGTTCTAATTCTAGATGTTTTAGTTTGATAGTAACATTTTAAATCTTATGTTCAAGAGCTTCTTCACCAAAAATTTTTTAGTCAACTAAATTGTCTATTACCAAATTTTTATAATTTGTTTTCTCTTAAATATGTTTTCAGATGTTTAGCAAGCAACACTTATTCCACTTTCTTTAATTTATCCAACCCTCGAGGTCTGGCGTTTTCAAAATTTACCGACATCAAATGCCATTTATTGGAATTTTGTTGGCTAATTTTAATTCAATAAAATACCGCAAAAGTTGTTATCTTATACAAACGTTATTCCGGACGAGCTCCCAATTTCTGTTACGACCAGACACTAACTTTAAATTGTAGCCAACAAAATACAAAAATCAATAATAAGATTTAACAAGATTTATTATAAAATTTTACAAGAAATATTACTAATTTAAAATAGAAATGTCAACTTAAGTGTTAAAATATATGTCCGACCCTTTGTCTTTTCTTTACCCGGAATTCTTCTTTTAGTGTAACGGAATATATAAGAAAATTAGTGTCTCTATATCTAATTACAGTGTCGGTATATATAGTTGTCACGGTAACTTCTAGAACACTGAAGTAGGGACATTCCTAGAAAACTGAAGAACGGAAACTTCTTGAATACTATAGAAGTTTAAATTTCACATCGTATATTATGATCATTCCGGATTTATTTATCAATTCAAAAATGTTCTTATCATTCCATCAGTATCTATGATTCTTTCAGTGATTTCTAAAATGCACAATTATAACATTATTTTGTAAACAACTATAAGGCCTCACAAAAAAAAAAAAAAAAAAAAAAAAAAAAAAAAAATGCCAACATAAATAAACATGATAATTATAATATCATAACAATTGGTGCATAAGGATTCTTACACTGCAGCTAGTGTGATATCAATGTATAACCGTCTTCTAAAAGGCTTGTTATTATTGATGCGCAATGATTAGAAACACAGTATTGGCAGTATTTGGCCACAGCTTTATCATAAAATTATAAACATATATAACTAGGTAAACAGTTAAGATATATATATGTATATTAAATAGATATTTGTGCCATGGCGGTCGAGTAACATAAAACTTTCAGGTCAGGCCGGGTACATTGAAATAACGGATAAGTAAAACAAATAATCCAATAATGTTTAGTCTTGTTGTTAAAGAAATATACAAGTAAATTCACTAATCTATGATTTATTAAAATTCTATTCAGGAAATTATTTACATTTTATACAGTTTACAAAATGCATAGTTCAAAGATTCATTGGTACATCACTTTCACACGGTATCACAAGCGGACTTTATTACATTCCGTATAAAATAAGCAACAGTGTCCAATACTGTGCACAAAAAAAAAAAAAACCATGCATAGTGTCCAATACTATGCGGACCAAACCACGCAACAGTGTCCAATACTGAGCGGACAAAACCCACACATCAGTGTCCAATACTGAGTGGACAAAACCACGCAACAGTGTCCAATACTGTGCGGACAAAATATAAAGAAATAATAGTAATTCCAAATCTATCAGTGATCTGCCAAGATGTACCTGGAATAACAAAATCCTTTTAACGTTTCATAATGTATAGTAGCTTTCTCACCTTCAATTTCTCCCAAAACTGAAACAGAGGGCCCTTATATACATATTGCCACCAAAATGCACCAACTATGCACCAAGAATTTTACCTAAATTCTACTTGTTTATCTGACCTAAATTGCCACCAATATGCACCAAAATGCACAAACCTATTTATACATAATAAAATCCTACTTAAACTAACACATGCAAAAGGCTATGACCTCTATGAAATCAGATACATTACACACTACTGATAACTACGATACAAAAATAAAATGTAAAAGAATGAAATAAAATTAATGACTTTAACAGATAAGAGAAATATTGTCTTATTTACACTCTATCAATCCTGCCCTCTTAATGATGACTGTCCTCAATCATATGTTGATTTATAAACAAACAGATGGAAACACATATAAATCTCTATAAGCATGGAGATTTAATTGATCACAGTAAATTTTAGCAACATTTTCATTAGGGTAATAAAACAACTATAGTGTCTTAAGGTCAGCATACTGACAATTTAACAACAAAAACAAACAGTGAATATACTTACTTAATCAAAACAAGTTAAATGAAATAATTCCGATAAAAATTATCATGTAAATCATTAAATGAATTGTCAGCAACAAATGTTATTTTCTCTGCTAAATCACGGTAATGTGTATAAGCTGTTAGAACTGGTATAACGAGAGTTCTGTTTCTTAAAATGGTTCGGAATTTCATCTATCACAGTCAATGCCAAATGTTCAAAGTCTTTTGTTTCTGGATCTACTCCTGTTGAATAGGAGGCAGTGCTGTTTCTGGTTGTCTCCATGCTCCCATCACTGTATGTAATATCCTTCCTTATCAGAGTCAAAATAACTGTAGTTGTGGTTGTGTCAACCTCTGTTGCTTCCGGAGAAATGTCATCTTCTTCACTGTCACTAACAACAATACAGTTTGTATCAAGAGGAGTTTCAGACTCCAACTCTTCAGCAATAAGTCCTAAATAATTTTGTAAACCGGTTAACTCATCGTCAGAAAGTTCCTCTGGTGTATTACATGTTTTAACACTGAAATCCTATGCGGACGCAATAGTGTCCAAATCGGCATTTAGTTTTGTTCTGCTGAGGTCACATTATAAACACCATCACTAGGCAAATTTTAGAAGAAGATTGGTTAGGAATTTCATCAAAATCAAATTCATCGTCCGATAAATAGGAATCTTCATCAACTTTAACTACTTGAAACTTATATTGTTTAAATCTTCTTTAAAACACCATTTTAAATACCACAGATTACACTTTTCCTTGTGCGTCCCATCATTATATACTTAGAATACAGTAACAAAACGATTTGATAAAACACTAACAGTTCAGGAAAATTCACGTACATCCAAATGAAACACTGTAAGGTTATCCATATTTTGAAATATTTAAAGTCACTATTTTTTCTTGTTGGATCCCACTTCTGACACCAAAAATGCCATGGCGGTCGAGTAACATAAAACTTTCAGGTCAGGCCGGGTATATTGAAATAACGGATAATTAAAACAAATAATCCAATAATGTGTAGTCTTGTTGTTAAAGAAATATACAAGTAAATTCACTAATCTATGATTTATTACAATTCGATTCGAGGAAATTATTTACATTATATACAGTTTACAAAATGCATAGTTCAAAGATTCATTGGTACATCACTTTCACACGGTATCACAAACGGACTTTATTACATTCCGTATAAAAATAAGCAACAGTGTCCAATACTGTGCACACAAAAAAACCACGCATAGTGTCCAATACTATGCGGACAAAACCACGCAACAGTGTCCAATACTGAGCGGACAAAACCCACACATCAGTGTCCAATACTGAGTGAACAAACACCACGCAACAATGTCCAATACTGTGCGGACAAATTATAAAGAAATAATAGTAATTCCGAATCTATCAGTGATCTGCCAAGATGTCCCTAGACTAACACAAATCTTTTTAACGTTTCATAATGTATAGTTCCTTTCTCACCTTCAATCTTTCTCAAAACTGAAACAGAGGGCCCTTATATACATATTGCCACCAAAAATGCACCAACTATGCACCAATAATTTGACCTAAATTCTACTTGTTTGTCTGACCTAAATTGCCACCAAATATGCACCAAAATGCACAAACCTATTTATACATAATAAAATCCTACTTAAACTAACACTTGCAAAAGGCTATGACCTCTATGAAATCAGATACATTACACACTACTGATAACTACGATACAAAAATAAAATGTAAAAAGAATGAAATAAAATTAATGACTTTAACAGATAAGAGAAATATTGTCTTATTTACACGAATGAACGTAGTCACCTTTCATATTTGCAAACTACGACACGATAACTAGATAACTGAATAGATAAATAATTAAGATATATATAGTAAATAGATTATTAATTAAACTTAGTCACCTTTCATATTGGCAGACTACAAAAGATAACTAGATAACTAATTATTTACAATAAATGAAGCATCCAATTAAATGAACCCTGAAACAGAGATTTGTAAATTTGTGTGTGGTGGTCCTGGGATACAGAGACCCACAATATCAAATGTTGTGGATAAAAAGTAAAATCACAAAATACTGAACTCGAGGAAAATTCAAAACGGAAAGTCCCTAATCAAATGTCAAAATCAAAATGATAAAACACATCAAACGAATGGACAACAACTGTCATATTCCTGACTTGGTACAGGCATTTTCAAATGTAGAAAATGGTGGATTGAACCTTGTTTTATAGCGCTAAACCTCTCATTTGTATGATAGTCGTATCAAATTCCATTATATTTACAACGATTCTAAATTAAATATGACGCCAAATGACGCATATTTAAAGAAAACGCAGCGAAATGCGCCAAATTGACCAAGACTGTCGGGTCAACCGCCATTAAAAGCGGATAGAGCTGCGTAGAAGCTGTGAGCCAAATAGAATATAAAAGACTCATATATTTAAACCCTAACGATAACTGAATTATAATGAATATCATGCAATTTCTATATACACACTGTGGAAAGTATGTGGTTTGTAGACAAGAAAGGCTTCTACCGCGCCTTGAAATGTGGTAAGCAAAATGTATTACCAATATGAGTCAAATGTTCACCATCTTGGCATTTAAATATGGAATTGGGAGATACATCGGAGTATCGTATGTATTGATTGCAATATCCCCTTGACGAATGATCAAATTAGCCAGCCAGCTGATTATTCTCTTTTGGTTCTAATCATGGTTTCTGTTACTACGGAATAACATGATAATGTCATGTTTATTTGGCAAACTTAAGACCACAACAATCTGATATTCAGTAAAAGCACAAAACTATATTCACAGTATTTTCCCACATCTTATATGTTATACTCCTGTCGTATTGTCAACTCAATCAATTCCGCATATCTGCATATATGTAAAATTAGAGATATTGAAAACCGAATTCCAGTTTAATCTTGTACAAGATGAATGCCACCTGGTATGTTCCGAGTTTGAACAAATTCGTTTTCTTCAAAGGTGGAAACCAAACTCTAATGGTTACTGGCGAACATGCTAATCTTACATAACGGTTAGTATTACTAAAGTAATTGCAAGTTTTAAACATAAAATTAGAAAAAATTCAAACAGTTATACACATTGTTGTATTTGAATATATGAACGAAATGATATAGACTTCCATCTACACATTGCCTGAGTTTTAAAATCAGGTCAACCATTTATGGCAGCTCTGTAGCAGCGCCTATCCTGAAGAAACGAGAACTATGTATCCTTTGACTTAATCCGAAAATATTCAGTGACTATTTTAGGACTCTAAACTGATATCTAGAGAAAGGAGTTCTATCAAAACAAGCATTCTGAAAGTAATGCATTCCAATACATAGTCACTACCAGTTAATAATTCATTGTACTGGAACAAAATATTAACTTGATCTATAACTTGTCATGGTGTAAACTATAGAACAAATATCAAGTCAATATATTCAAGCGTTACGAGAGAAAAAATGTGGAAAACTGATTATTAAGTAAATTACATTAAGTCCAGGGACCATGACTCTCACAAAATCACCAAACCGAAACAAAACTCGAAACTTGAGCAATTACTTGTCATGATAAAACTATATACCAATTATTAAAGCAATATCTTCAAGCATGACATCAACAAAATATTGAGGAAAACTGATTATGTGTGTGAATTTATAGAATATTAAGTCCAAGGACCAAAACTCAGCACAAAAATCAGCAGACTGGAACAAAATATGTAGCTTGACATGATAAAACTATGTACAAATTATCAAATCAATATCTTCAAGCAATAACAAAAAATAATTGCGAAAAATGATTATTTGGGGAATTTTCTTAGTCCAAGGACCATAACTTTGAACGAAATCATTAGACTGGAACACAATTCGAACTTGATCTGTAACTTGTCATGATAAAACTATATACCAATTATCAAATCAATATCTTCAAGTATGACGAAAAATATGCGGAAAACTGATTATTTGAATGAATTTTATCAGTCCAAGGACCATAATTTGCACATAATCATCATACTGGAACACAATTCGAACTTGATCTTTAACTTGTCATGATAAAACTATATATAATTTATCAAATCAATATATTCAAGCATGACGAAAACATGTGCGGACAACTGATTACACTAATGAATTTTCTTAGTCGGTCCAAGGACCATAATTTGCACAAAATCATCAGACCGGAACACAATTCGAACCTGATCTGTAACTTGTCACGATAAAACTATATACCAATTATCAAATGAACATCTTCAAGTATGACGAAAAATGTGCGGAAAACTAATTATTTGTGTGTATTTGACCACAACTCTGCAAAAATCATCAAACCGGAACAACATTCATAATTGATCTGTAACTTGTCAAGATAAAACAATACACTAAATATCAAATCAATATCTTCAAGCACGAAAACAAAAATGTGGAAGACTGATTTGCCGGATTGAAAGGTGGACAGACAGACAGACGAACATAGTGAGAACCTTAAGTCCCTTAAACTAAATCGGTAGGGAATTATAACAAAGTAATTGACCAGCGACAGGTCTAAACTTGTAAATAGTAAGTTATTTCGTTTAAACCAGCAACATGAGTATAAAAGGTTGCATCCTTGAATTTTAAAAATCTGTAAATAATTGAGAGGGTTCAAATCAGGGACAATGTTTTATGAATAACTTTTATTATCACTTGTAATTTATTATGATTTTTGTTTCATATGTTCTTGCAAAATTTTCAACATATTATGTGAAAAAAAATTAAAATCTTTCTATCTTTTAAATATTCTATGTTTAAAAATCTGAAGTGAACAGATTTTTGGTTCAAATTTGAATTTTTAAGGCGGAGCTTCACAACAGCTGATTATGTTTGTAAACAAATGCACATGGAAAATAGTGTTCATGCATAAGAAAGACAGCACCTACCTAATTTGCAGAGATATCCAAGGAACATTACACAAACTTTCCTTCCAGAAAACTTTTTTTGTTAATTAATCCAATAAGTTAAGTTGTATATGAACATTGAGTGCAAAGTAATAAAAATAGTTCAAAAAGGTTTTAATAATTTCAGTCACTACGGTTGAAATAAAAACGTATATTATGAGTTAGTACCATCTATGTCCCATGTATGGTTTAGATTTAGGGTTTGGGTACAATTCCCTCACAAGATTTAACACACAATCAGGGATAACCTCTCTTCTGACGATAACAACAGTTTCATCAACCCTATCCCTATTCAAAAGCCTGCATTTCTTCCTGAGATATTGAGGACTGTTCCATGCTCCTCTATCCTGCATCATTCTCCAGAATAGTTTATATTTCAGTTTTCTAATTCCACTATTTCTTACATGTGCTCTCTGTCCTACACCTAACCAACTTTGTCTATTTTGTGTAACACACGGACTACAAAACAATCCTGACACATATCTTCATCATTGATGTCATGTCCAGCAGCAGCACTTTGTTTGATCTGACCCACTTTGACCAGGGTGCTCAATTTCATCAGTTGCAATAACATTGTTTTCTGTATTATCTTCTAAATGAAGGCTAGAAGAAGTACTTGATGATGCTATCTCGTTAAAGTCCCAATCATTGTGGCTAAAAATGCCTGAATTGCAAGTTTCTGTTCCTCTGTTACAGCCAAAGAAAGAATATATTGATGATTTTGGTTTCCATTTTACTATAGATTTCAAAATGTCATGTGTAACAGTTTTAGGTGTGCCAGTATCACTTTGCACACTTTTGATGGGGTTTGGGGATTGTTAAAATTTTAATGTCCAATTAAGTGTTTTTTTATCTTTACACAAAACACATTAGTGTTATAACCTGTAATTTTATACCTAAGATAAATGTAAAGCTGCTGAATTGACACAATATTTTATCACATATATATATTCTGCTCTTGTTTCCCAAGTTCACCCCAGATAAATATTGAAGTCTAGCATTTTGACAGTGGGGAACTCACATGTAATTTATTTTTGAGGAAAGTTTTAAATAATTGCATTACAAATACAAATAAAATCTCAAAATATTAAATAATATCTTCCAAAACCCTCAAGAAAAGTATAAAACATAAATCTGTTTTAGAATAAAACTTAATTTTCATTCCCCTGCTTTCAGTGAAAATTGGAATGTCCAACAGCAGTATCAAATTTTGGAGGAAATATAGAAATTGAATTTTCATAATCATGGAAGCACTTGCCGTAAACATGAATGAAAATATTCAACCTGCAGAAAAAAAAATATTTAAAAGATAAAGTTGAGAGTGTTAAAGAAGGAATGATATGAGGAAAGAAAAACCAAAACCTATTGAAGGAAAAATAAATATTTCTTCTGGATCTATTGATGAGAAAAAATTGATATATGAAATGACCAATGACATTAAAAAGGCAATGGGTGGTGGGAACCCAAACAGGACTACAAATAAAGACATTTTATTTGAAGTAATGACATTCTACATTAAAACAATATAACACAACTACATGAATATCAACATATGGCTGAGGAAAACAATATACCATTTTGGACTGTTCTTTTACATCATGTAATGAGGAAACATCAACACAGAAAATTTTGTCACTGCAGAAACATCAATCGAGAACCTTATTAAAAGAATGATAAACCATGGAAAAGTTTGTAAAGTCAGTTGCATCTTAACTCAACTGATACTAAGGGTCATATTGGAGTATGCAAACTTAAATGTGAGGAAAAACATGAACTACTGTGGTCAAGCTCACCATATATGGGAGACAAATATCTATGTAATTTAAGAATGTCTCACGGATTTTATGTGTCAGGAATACTTCCAAACCAATATTCCAGATTTTGTCAGGCATCTAACATTGGTACTATTGGGAGACTACGCTGAATGGTATTTTCCAGAAATACGCCCCGTAGTGTATCAGCTGGTGAAAGAGTCATATGAAACTGGTCTTTTGGAGGAAATTGCTTCTTATGAAGAACTTCAAGAAGGTATCGATATTGTAACTGATGCAAGGCATGGTACCAGAAAAGACTCTATGTACACAGACGTAGTTTGCCTTGGTGCCAGAACACACAAAGTTTTACGTGTTGAAACAATTTCAAAAGTGGATTGTACAAGTGCACAAAACATGAACTCATAGGAACAGACAGGATTTATGAATATTTTAAAAATCTGAGAGATGAGTACGAGGTGAAAATTCGTGTTCACTGTCATGACAGAAATACCAGTGTTAACAAATTTATCCGTATTAATGGAATTGACACAGAATCAACAAATGATACCTGGCATGCCACCAAAAACATAGCCAAAGAAATCAAGACCATTTGTTCTGGACCAAGATACAAGGATGGACAAACGTGGCACCCTGAGTTATCGGACAAAGCAGCAAGTATAAAAACTCATCTATATTGGGCAATGAAAAATTGCAATAAGGATCCAGTGAAACTTAATCTAAGTCTATTGAATATAGTTGAACATTATAAAAACAATCACGAACACTGTAGTGAATTATCGAGGTGTAAAACTGATTCGAATTATGAACCAACTAAATATGTAATCAAGGATCCCAAAGCAGAGATGTTATTAGGTCGGGCTCTAATGAACACCCAGGTATACAAATCGCCAACTGATTATGTACATTGTATGGACAGTAATTATGTGGAAAGTTTCAATAGTGCTATTCTTCAATATCATGACAAGAGAATTAACTTTTCCAAACAAGTGTATATTCTTCGGACAAGCCTAGCCATATTGGATTGGAATGAACATATAAATAGACAAACAACATCATTAAAAACTGTTCAAGATGCAAAACCCACGAAGACAAGTACAAGTAAAAATTTTGAAAAGGAAATCTTATAACATGTGGTCTGAAATCTGGGATCAGTTAGTTAAAATTACCTTGGATTTATGATATTTTATCTCACAATTTTAAAGTCAAATCATTAAAACATAATTGTAAGTAAACATTTGTTTTCTTTATTTTGTAATCATATCTACTACAAACCATAACTATTTTGACCACAGTGGATAAGATAATTAAATCGTCTGCTACAAATTCCTCAAGCATGTGCATTTGTTTTGTTTACGTTTATCAGCTGCTGTTTATATACATCTTGTACCTCCTACATCACCTTATTAGTCAAATCTTAATTGCGCATGTCTTCCCATTCAGACTGATCGGATGTTGCTGGTTTAAGCAAAAATAGGATAAGCATCTCTAGGCCGCTCATCAATAACGTGTGGTTCCTTCGAAGCACTTGTCAGGCTTCGATAAATTAAATGGAGTTCAATACTATATATATTTTCTTAATATCTGGCGAGATGACAATATTATTTGTAATTTAGTTCATTTGTTAGAATATTATATTTTATTAGTATTAATCATTAATTTAAACTAAAGAAACAAATTTGATGGGGAGCGGCATGGTAAAGTTTTTCTTTGTTTTAACACTTTAATTTATTTTATTTACCTCCTTACATTTTAGGAATATGATTTTTAAACAACCAAACGGATATTCCTTTACTTTAAGGGTTTTTCAATACACTTAAGGGTTGCCCTTAAAAAAAAAACTACTGAGAAAAATTTTAACGGTTTCAACAGACGAAAAATTATATGAAAGGGGTTGAAAAAATCATAAAACACATTTAAAGCTAAAAATGTTATTGTTGGCATTTTTTTTATGACCAAAGGAAGTGTTTTTAAGCTAACGGTATTACTTTGTACTTTATATCCTATCTAAATATAACATTTAAGATAGTTTAAGATAAAAAATTTTAAATGCAGTAATGGTATTATAGGAGTAAATTCCATATGGGATTAGTTCCTACCCCAATGGAATTTACTGACCCCATAAAGTTAAAGGTCACTGAATTAATAATTAAAACTTGACTAATGCGTTAAAAAATTTTAATGCTAAACTTTAACCAAGGTAACCTGATAAGTAAGTATTATAAAACAGGTTTAAATAGATAAGTATTAATTTATTTGAAAAACAATAAAATACAATGTTCAACAATAATACATACATTAATCAAAATTGATTATCCTTTATCAATTCCATATTTAAGTTTTAATACATTTTCGTCTGTTTTTCCAGTTTGAAAGAAAGATGCCAGAATGGAACAAAAACTCTGATAGAAAATAAGTGAAACCCAGGCTAAAAAAAGAAAAAAGACAAACCGACAAATAATATAAACAAGACACACATCAAAATAAAGACTAAGAACATAACCCCACAAAATGAAATGATCCCATTTAAGGGTAACAATCCTCTCAAATGTGGGTTTGTTCTCAAGTTAACAAACTTGGAAAAATCTTTTCTAGGTCATTTCTAAAAGGGAACGGATTTTAATATGACATAAGGAAAATTCCGTTCATTGTGAAACGGTTATTCCTAACGGTCCCAATCGTGATCGTCCGTAAAATCTACGAAATGATTTCAACTTCACCATTTAAACTTTTGGTGTAATGCCTTTTGGCAGTAACCTTACAAGGAATTTATGATAGGAAATCAAGGCCAATTCGTTAAAGGAGTAATCCCGTTGCAGGGTGCTGGAATGTTGCTAATAAAATTGAAATTACAATTATGAAGCTGAAATCTTCTTTTGTTAAATTTTTTTTAATCACCCTCTTTAATTTCTAGATGTGTAAGAATGGGCAGACTTTATTATATGTTGTACCTTTATTCTAGTTGATGGGATAGTCTTAACAAGTCAAAATTTTAAATTTTTAGGAGAAAAATTAATGGGAAAGTAAATAAATTCTTTACAATTTAATTTAAAATTGGTTTATGTTGAAAATTTTTTGTTAAAAAGTATTTGTTAAACAACGGTTATTGTCTTTTGATAGCCTTAGTTAAAAAAAATTTATTTTGTTTGGGGAATTTAATAGTTTTTCAGGAAAATCGGGTTTTAAATGGGCAATATTTATTTCATTGTTACCAAATTATACCATAATTCTAAAGGTTCATGCAAATATTATAATTTAATAAACCGTTCTTAATTATCAGTTAACCCGAGAACCTGAATGTAATTTATCGGTTAAATTGATTTTTCATAAAACTTTAGATATAATACTTAATATTAATATCAAAATTGATATCCTTATCCAATTATGTAATATAATATTTTGGCATTGTACAAGGTCGTGCAATTTCGGAATCTGGGGCCATGCTGAACAGTTGTAAGACTTTAATTAGATAAGAACTACCCACACCTTAAAGTGTTTCAGTCTTTTGAGTTAGAATTTTTGTACCATGTGGAGTTTGTTTTCAATTATTACCTTTGTTCTTATTCGAGTTCAATGTAAGGAAGGGTTACGACAATAAGTTCATTCTCCTTAAGTTTTAAACGTCCCAAGTAAGGCCTTTAATTCTTGGGTTGATTTAACTCAATTTGTTTTTTTAAATTCAAAGTGTAAAACAAGGAAATTTATGATAAAATACCACATTTCCTTATTTTAAATTATATTGTTGAATCAATAAAAAATACAAGAAACATTCCCTTGAAATTTGTTTTCACACTATCATTTAAAACAATTTGACAGCTTTACTTATATTTTATTTTATTTTTATTATTGATATTTACTATCAAATTATTTTTTATAGGGAAATCATTTCATTCAAATAGTTAATCCAACAAATATAAAAAGCAAGAACTAAAACGAAATCAAATTTAAAACAAAAGTTCATTCTTTTGATAATTTTAAACAAAAATAAATTATTTTTTAATTTATTGTTTTTAAAATGAGATGGGAATGAGTTTATTTATTGTACCTAATTATATAATTTCTTAGAGACCAAATCATTAACAATTATAAAGATTCAGAATTTCTTTACAAGTGAATCTGGAAATTTTCCCGACTAAATTGAATTTCTTAAAACTAATTAAATTTTCCTAACTCACAAATATATTTCTAAGTCAAACAATTTTCCATTGAAAGGTCGGTTCCATGGTAATGTTGTTTATATTTTTAATAACTTTGGATTTTCAAATACCCGACTACTAAAAACATTGTTTCAAATGCGAAAATTGGTAGTTTATGTTTTTACCACTGGGTATGCCTTTTGGACTGATATCCCCGAGGGTTCACCAGCCAGTAGAGATTTGGTACTGGCATGAAAATGGATTTTTGTTATTAAAATTTGCTTTAAAAATTTTGGTTATTTAAATTAAGGAATGTTTCCCTATGCAAAGTTGACCTTGATTTGGCTAACTTTTTCCTTTTTTTAAATTTATATTTTAATAATTTGGATTTCCAAATATTGTAGCCACACCTCATAAAAAATTGATTGTCAAATCCATTTCAGAAAAATTGGTACCTTTATGTTTTCAAGGTTTTAACTCTATTGAAAAAAAATATTGTTTAAAGTCGTAAGATAACAATAAAAATATTTAAAAAAGTTATATATTTAAACAAAAATAAAATTTACAATCAAAATTAAAATCCATTGAAATCATTTTTTTTTTTTATATTTCTAAGCAAACCTTTGAATAGATTGAAACACAATGATGCAAATGGCCATTTTGAAAAGACTATTTATTAGTTACCTAAAAATTTAACAATATTTTTAAACACAGAAACCTTTATCTTCAAATCCATAATTTGCTTTCTTTAATCTTGATCAAATATTTTCAGGAATTCCTTAAAGGACAAATGCTTTCCAGAATGTAACGGTTATGTTATTTGGGCATTTCTATATTTCGAGGAAACATACCCATCTGACAAACCAGTTTTATTGGTTAATTGAATATAATAATTTTTCCCTCAGAAAAGTCTGTCCCTCCCCATGCAAATACTTTTGTCCCTGGTAAAGCCCATATTTTAATGACAAAAATTATTGTCCCGAGATAAAGAAATTATTCAAATGAATTATTGCCCCTAGATAAAGGAATGTACCTTCATGAAAAAAATTATTTTTAAATAAAGTCCCTTCCTAACTTAAAAAATGAATTTTTGCAATAAAGATTTACCTCCAAAAAAAAATTATTGTCCCTGAGATAAAACCCCAAACCTTGTTGGTTTGTTTAACACAACATAAATGCATGATAAATGAGTAATTTATTATTACCGAAACTAACATATGAACATTTCCAAGAAAAATCCTGAATCATAATTTTGCCTTAACTTTTCAAAAATTTGGAATTCTATGGGAACAACTGTTTCCGTATTTGCTACGGTTCCTTTATTCATATATGACTGACTTCATGGGAACTTTTTGGGAAGTGAACATATAATCCATTTTTTCCTGCATAAAGTAATGTCCCTACTAAATAACAAACTTTTGTCTCGATAAGCATTATCCATCAAATTTAAAATAAAGGATTCAACATTTTTTTGCTCAATTCTGCTTACCTTAGAAATAAAATTTCCTGAGAAAAAAAAGAAAAGGTTGAAAAAGAGTTCTAAGAAATTAAATATCCCTTCGATAAACAAACCAACATTGGTTGGTTTGGAATATTTTCCAAAATTAAAAGTTATATGAATCCACTGAAAATAAACAATCCCCGCTTTTCCTTGAAATCTATAATATTTGCTAGTTTTCACGAATGGGACTTTTCACCGGGTTTTACATAAATAAACCAGAGAGTTCCTTGGAGAAGGACTGTTACCCTTCTGGCAAAAAATCCCCCATTTTTGGGGCAAGTGTTTATCTTTAATTTTTATTTGGGATTTACAGTTTTTTCTGTCTTTTTGCTTCTTGATCATTTTCGCTTAGAGTTTGAAGTCCCTTTGGAAGTTTCCCTTTTTTAAAAAAAACCATCGGGGTTGCTTTTGAATTTTTAATTCACCAGATGGTCATCCGTGTATACTCATTTCCGTGTTTTTAAATTTATAAGGAAAGTCTCAAAGACTTTACTTGGAAAATAACAAAATTTCCGAAGACGTGATTGCAAATGTTGGTTGCAATTGTTGTTTTTTAATTCTTTGTGTTTTGGTAAATTGTTCGTTTTTGTTGGCTTTCTCAATTTTCAACTAAAAGTTAATTTTTTTCTTTTGTTTAACCTCACGTGATTTCTTTTAGACAAAAGGCGATCTTGCGAACTCAAACCTGGTATTTTATGAGATTTTCTCAAATATAAATTGAAATAAGGATGAAAAGCATAATTTGGTTTCATTTTTTTTGAATCATTTTGAAAGGAAAATTCGTTTGTTCCTACTAATGAAAATAATAAAAAACTTAGTTTTAAAGCCTCATAAAGTATTAAAAGGTGGCGAAAAACCAGGGGACTAAACTCATAATGAAAATGTTAAAAGCTTTTTAACTTGGAATACAATTTTCAACAGAACATGTTTGGGACTTGTATTTTGGTTGTTTTTGAAATATATTTTCCTTATTAAAGTTTTTAAAATTTCCAAAGATTCCGACGTTCAATTAACATCCCAAAAGCAATAAAACAAAATGTAAAAATTGTTTGATGTCATAGTTGTCTTTGTTTATTAATTTTCTCTTTTTGTTTTTATTAACAACCTTGGTTTTCCGTTTAATGGTTTTAACATACGGGGCCCTTTAACTTGTTGTTCTGTGACCAAGGTCCGTTTGGGGTAATTTATAAGGTTTCTTTTTTTTTATTTGGATAGAGTTGTTATTGGATAACCACATCTTCCTTATCTTTGTCGTTGAAACAATCGTTTGACCGAAATTTTGAAACTAATGGTAACTTTAAAATGAGGAGAAGATTTTCAGGAAATAAAACCACATCCAACTATTTTGAACCAAAAACCACTACAAAAAGTAAACTGAAATGGTAACGTTATGACGACGATTTTCTTGCCCAGTCTGAATTGGTCGAAACTCAAGTTATTGAGCTTAACCTACTCAACTTACTGATTTGTACTTGCATTAATTTGTTTGAAAATTTAACTCAAGTCTGAAACGTCTTAACCCATTCTCACCTTACTGAAATAATTGACCACTTAATATTTTTTAGTCTAACCTTCGGGCCAAAGGTCTGAACAATCTACCATCTGAACCTATTGACCAATACCCTCTTTTTAATTTTGATTGTTAAAATAACTTTTTAATTGAATACAAACCTCAATTAAAGACAATTATAATATAAATATTTATGTGACTGCATTTTACATTAATTTGTAGGATCATTTACAATAATAGATAATTCAGCTGATCTGTAACAACTCCATCTTCATGCCTTATATATCATATACTTTGTTACAACGCTAGTTTAAAACTGACGAGGAAAGGTAACACCCGGCCACCGAAAGCTTTATTATTGTAGAGCCTAGGTGGTCGAGGGTCTAGCGCTTCGGGCATAGTGCAGGCGATTCGTCGCCACGATATCTCAGTAGCATGAGTTCGAACCCGGCGAGGAAGAACAAAAATTGCGAAAGCAAATTTACAGATCTAACATTGTTGGGCTGTTATTTAAACGAGTTATATATACAAATTGTATTTTCAGCCTTGTATCAATCACTGATGTATCCGATGGATAAAATCTGCTGTAGAGTCGTCACTGGTTCAGACGTACTTATAACATAATTATTTCTATGACTGCATCTTACATTAATTTGTAGGATCCTTCACAATCGATAATTCAGCTGATCTGTAACAATTCCATGTTCATGCCTTTATATCACGTACTGTGTTACGACGCTAGATTTAAACTGACGAGGATAGGTAACACCCGGCCACCGAAAGCTTCAGTATTGTAGAGCCTAGGTAGTCGAGTAGTCTAGCGGTCGGGAATAGTACAAGCGATTTGGTGCCACGATATCTCAGTAGCATGAGTTCGAATCCCGGCGAGGAAGAACAAAAAATAGCGAAAGCAAATTTTCAGATCTAACATTGTTGGGCTGTTATTTAGATGAACTATATATATATGTATATATACGAGGGTGGGTCAAGGGCCGACAGACTTGCTCGGAAAGGTTTAGGATAAGAAAGCTAAGAACAGTTTCCTCAGAGGGCATCAAAAAAAACATAGAACGAGTCACTCATTTTCCTACCATCACTCATTTTTCTACTATCACTTGTTTCCAGTAACTCAGGCTTCCGTTCTTGACTCTTACAGTTCTAAGTGACTTTTGAATTATACCAGTTTAAATTACAGGGTTTTATTAATTTTGAGGATGTTCAAGGGTCCCGTTGAATTATGTAACCTTAGTCAAAATTTATCATTATTTTTTAATCATTATCAAACTGTTATTTATTTGGGATATTTAAATACGGCAGCCTCTGTTTTAATTTCTACCGTTGTCAAATTTGAAATATCATACCAGCTTAGGTCGGTCAGTGCTGTTTATTTGGAATGTATTTCCAAGTCGTTGTTGTTACATCTTAATATCAATTCTCTGTAATTTCAAACAATGTCAATACTGGCTGTCCACACTACCTTTTCAAATTTCTTTAAACTTATTGTGTGTAGTCCCATTACATTACCATGTATTCAATAAAAAAAATAACCAAAATGATTGGTTGCTATGGAAACGGTGTTACCTATTTTTCATACAATGGCCTCCTGAGAAAGAACACAAAATTGCAATTCTGACTAATTTAATTGACATAATATAGTATAATATTTACAATAAAGTGGAATATGCTGTTATTTATCTTAAAGTACTGTATTTTAAGTTTCATATCATATAAAAACTATTCATAATAATAATTTTGCATAATTCAAAACGACACTTTATTTATCCAAATTTTGGCATTTTAAAATCAAAAAATTCCTTTGGGAGCCTATTTTGAATAGAATTTTTTCCTTTGCACACTGTTTTGAAATTAAACTAATGGTAATATATGTAGAAGATATAAGTTGATTTAACCTCCCAAAAATTGGGGAAATTCCAAGACCTTTATGTACTTAAATCCAAAAATGACAAAAATTGCAAAATATGCATATTTCCATGGAAATGGTACTTCATTTTTTTGATGGATCCTCTTTTCTTCCAGTTGTTTTCCCAATCATAAATTTTTCATGCAAGTTAGCCTTTTGGTTTTGTGTGAAAATTGTTTCTGGTTTGTTCACTTGTATTGTCCATCCTTTGTTTAGTTTGTCAGTAGCAGTGTTGTTGTTGTTGACAGGTTGTTTTGTAAATGACACTCCTAAATTTTCATCTTCCAATTTCTGAGCATATAAAACCTTTGTTCTATCTGCAAGGCTAAGTTTGTCTTCCTTTTATTACAGTTACCCAACAGGATGTGTTTATCTAATGAGGATGAATGTTTAAAAGAACGTGTACAACCTTCCTCAGGACAAGTAAAGATTTTTGCTATTGTCCGCTCTTCTTATAGGAACTGGCTCTGTAGTTGTTATATCTTTATTATAATTATCATTTTGTGTACTTCATCATCATTGTCATTATCATCATTATCATCCTCCTCATCATCATCACCATCATCATCTTCTACAAAAACATTAATAGAAAATTCAGTGTTTTGTTATACTAAACAAAACAAAATTTGGAGACATATGATCATTTTCGTATGATGGAAAGTTATCATGCAAAATATGAATGAAATCCATCATAATATAACATAAGAGTTGTCTATACAAGACCTTGTAAGTGTTGTGCCATAAAATGGTTGTGAAGGTGTGAGCTTTTGCTCCATGTTGAAGGCCTAACTCTGATACGAAGAACAACAATAAAAGCACTGTTCATTTGCCTTTTTTTGTCATGTATGTACATGGATTTTGTATCATAAATTTATACATTATATCTCTTCTTTTATTGTATCTTTTGAAACTAATTTCACAAAGAAACACAAATTGTTACATATACACTGTTCTTTCAATCTGATAAAACATAACTACCTCTGTCAACAACTTCTGAACCCACTGTAGCAAATATGGAATAAGACCAAACAAAAGCTTTATCACAGGAATTTTCTTATCAATAATGCTGTTCCATGATATCAACTTTTCTAAAATGTAAAATATAAGCAAATATATTATTTCTTATAAATTAATTAAAAGGGATCTTGTATGGATTCTGATATCAATATACTGAAGTACATATAAATATGAACTGTGAATTACAACTGATTATTGTATAAATCGTGAAGATTCATGCATATAGCAAAAATTCTTTAGTTGTGAATTTATAACAGATAAATGCTGTAGGTCAAATGACATAACCCTCAGTTTGTTTTTATTTCTGGTCACCTGGAGTATCAAAATAGATATTCTTTCTTCACTTATATTATTTATGCAAACCATTTTGGTTATGATTTTGTAAATTTGGTCAAGAGATATCACATTGTAACAAGATACATGTACCATTACAGATTAACAAAATAACATTATGATGGGAGAGGCAATATATTGTCGTTCACTTAAACTATAATCTAGAAACAATTATTTACGTAGCAGAAATTGATACAGTTGAATATCATAGTAGAAGGAAACTTTTTCCATTCCCAGGTTTAATGAAATATTTTTGAGAAATGTTAACAATGATATCCAAAGTGACTAAAACGGCTCTTCAAGCTACAGTTGAGCTGATAAATAAATCATAAAATATTATTACCTTGACCAATATCATAAGCTCTCGAAACTTGCAATCCATTATCGGTAAACTTAAAATTGTGTAGCATAGAAATCAAAGGAATACTTCTCAGTGAGACCTTTTCATCATCAGCATTAATAACAGGACTTATAACTTTCACCCTGTACTAGCCTCTTTGTAGCGAATCAATTGCCTGAAAAAAAAATGATAAAAGAAATAAGATGATAATTTGGCATGCACTTGATAGGTAAAATACATTTTGGCAATAATGAAATTTGTCGGGACCCCACGACGGGTTCCGTTGACGGAGCAGGAACTGCTTATCCTTCCGGAGCAGGAACTGCTTACCCTTCCGGAGCACCTGGGTTCACTCCTGTTTTTAGTTTTCAATGTTTCTTGTGTTATTTTCTGTCGATGTCTGTTTGTGTTCCCGTGTATGTCTCTCCTTCGACTTACGTCTTTGTTGATTGCTCCCTAGGTATTTTGTCATTATTTGTTAAAGAATCAAATTCAATGAAACTAACCTGTATTTATTTTCACTTTTGTGTAAAAGAACTATCTTAGCACATTTTGTATCAAAGCACTTCCAAGATGAGATAATGAGATACTAGTACAAGTGCATACGTATACTGTAATACATATGGGAAACTCATTGAAAACAAGTGTGGACACAGACCAGCATGGATAGTATCCAGCATTCTGAGAGTATTGCATGGCAATACATAGTCCCCTACCATTCAAAATTCGAACTGTATGTGTAAATTGTCATGTTAAAACTATAGATACCAAATTTCAAATCAATATAACGGTAGTAATGACTAAAAAATAATGCAGAAAATTGAATAATTGTGTGATTTTCTAGGTCTAATGATCATATAACTCTGCCAAGTATCATTAGATCAGCAAAAAAATTAAACTTGATCTGTAGCTTGTAATGGTGAAACTTTAAACCAAATATCAAATCGAAATCTTAAAGTACGGCAAAAAATAGTGGAAAATGTATTTCTTGCATTAATTTTCTAAGTCCAAGGACCATAACTCTGCAAAAAATCATTAGACCGGAACACAATTCGCACTAAATCTGTAACTTGTCATGATTTAACTATATGCCAAATATCAAGTCAATACCTTTAAGCATTAAAAACAAAATGTGGAAAACCAATTATTTGAGTGAATTTTTCTATTTCAAGGACCATAACTCTGCAATAAATCATCAGACAAGAACAAAATTCAAACTTGATCTATAACTTGTCATGGTTAAATAATATGGCAAATATGAAGTCGATTCCTTCAAGCGTGACGAAAAAAAGTGCGGAAAACAGATTACTTGTGTGATTTTTCTAAGTCCAAGGGCAATAACTCTGCAAAAAATCATCCAACCGGAACAAAATTAGAACTTGATCTGTAACTTGTCATGGTTATACTATATACCAAATATCAAACCAATATCTTCAAGCATGACAAAAAAAGTGTGGAAAGCTGATTTGCCGGACAGACGGATTAACGGACGGACGGACAGACGGACAGACGGACGGACAGAGTACAAACCTAAAGTCCTCTTAAACTTCGTTGGTAGGGAACAAAATTAAAATTAGTTGATTCAATCTTTGGAGTGACTTCTGAGAAGGTATATATATATATATATATATATAGAATAATGGTTGTTTTGAAGGTCATATTCCTATATACCCCAAAAACTTTGTTTTGAGGGAGGGGGATAACGAAAGTACTGTATCAGACCCTTTTTGGCCCTTTTTCAGAAACATGTGAAGCCAGAATCCCAAATTAAAAAAATAGCCAAAGTAATATGCCAATAAAATGTGTAAACATTTCATAAGGCTCTGTAAAATACCCAAAATAGACACAAAACCATTAATTTTATGGGCGGATAACACAAAATATTTTGAATTCGTATGAAAAAGGGAATATAAAAACTAATAAAAACCTTAAAATCTGTTTTCAAGTAATGCTTTGCTACCACCAAATTATCCAGTGTTTTCTTCTTTTCATCCAAGGTTAAATCTAACTGTTCTACAGTTTCTGTCAGATCTGTAAATGCTCGACTTCCCTCGGAAATGTAGTAGTCAAGACTCTCCATAGACTGTCTGACTGAAGCGCTGCAGTCGGTCAAAATCTTGTACATAGTACTTGTGCCTGCAAATGAAATTAAAATTGTTTAAGAAGGAAGGTCATTTGACCCTGAAAATAACACCAATCTTTTACAATATTTCGCATGAAGTGTATGTACGAAATGAACATGAACATGAAATGAAGCCTGCTTTGTACTAGTCGGACACGCTGATCCAGATCTTTAACGTGCTACCACACAAGGTAACAGTCCGCAGGAAGACATGCCACCCCAAGGCGAGCATGCTACCACCAGACCATCGAGGTCGTACACATAATATTTTAAGGTAATGAAATGGGATTAACCAGAAAACCTCAAATTTTGTAAACAAAATGGCTGACGTCACCAGCGAACATCCTTAATTCATAAAATTCAAACTGTTTAAGCAAATTGTATTCCAAATGAAAAAAATACCTAAAGGCTGAATGCTTTCATCCTCACATAGCTGTGTATACTGCCTGATGATTGTTGCAGGGCAATACTTCTGATCACATTTGGTGTTTGAATGAGTTCTCCAGTAGAAAGCTGTAATGTTTTTCTCCAACTGGTAAATCTTTGATCAAGTGGTTTGAAGTAATGAAGTCTAAAAATGGTCAAGCTTTCCATCATTTATTTTCGAACGAGGAAACCTTCAGTTTGATGTTTGTGCAGGAACACCTAAACCAATATTTTGTGCATGCTTCTTAGCAGAATAAAACTTGTAGTGAGATAATCCTGGTATACTGGCACTGACTTCTGCAAAACTGTAATCATTTGTTGCTATTGATAATAACTGTCTCCTCAATGTTGAGGTGTTTGCAACCATGTATGATCTGACAATAGCATCTAACAAAGAGCTTGTGGTTTTATTTTTGTCATTTTCTTGCTCTCTAAATAGAGACTTTTTGATGAACTCAGAATCATCAGGACAAATAGTGTTCAGTAGAGCAGTTATACAAGTATTTGATTTTGATAGATATCGTCTCTTTGTTCTCTCACTTGACTTCTCTAAAGATTCAGTTAGACACTTTACAGGGCTTATGTCACATGTTTCCAAGAATTCATTAAATTTTCCAAGTCTATCAATTCTGATAACGGATGCTATTAGTATTGCAGCAACTTTCAATTTCAAAATAACTGTTTGTTTCCTGACTTAATGATGTGGAAGCATGTACAGCAAACTGAAAATAAATGTTATTTTAAAGATATAACTGAAAATTCAGAAATTAATGTGTGCGTTTATTATTGTGAATCCCTGATTACTGACAAAAAATTTAAATGCTATATTTATTTAATGGGATTTGTAAAACCATTGCTGAAATAACAAATGCAAGCGATTCTCACTATAAAGCTTGTATATAGATTTGAAGTCAATTAATTTGCAAATAAAAAGCTAGAATGTTTACAAATGAAATATATAAAAATAAAAAAAAAAAAAATCAAAGGGCAATAACTCCTATACAAATAGGGATTTTCCCAAATTTAAACTTGCCCAAGAGATTCTCACTATAACGATTGTTTATAAATTTGAAGTCAACCGGTTAAGAAATAAAAATTCTTGAGCGCTTACAAATCCGGACGGACAGACCCGACATTTCCATATCCTCCGCATTGCACAGTGTGCGGGCAACAATAAAAGTTAGAATGGATAAACAGCTATACGATCAGTATCTGAACCTTGTAGACACTCTAGACAATAATCACAGAGTAATCTCAAATGAACAAAATGATTAAACATGAAGTTAGTACATTGAAAGTTCTTAAATTCTTTTATTCTTTAGCTCATAAGATAAAAATAGAGCATGACGACAAGGAGATGCTTCATCTTGTTGTGTATGCTTAAATATAGATACGATAACGTAGCTCCACTCACATCCTTGCGCTCGTCGGGGCCACGATACGGTCCCTTGCCTCGTAATGTAGCAAAACAAATTCATTATAACGTTCAACATATAGACATATTTTTATATAAACCTGTTCAATAGAATCAATTCAAACATCAGTTATCAAATACCTTTCTTCAAGTTTTTGAGGCAAACTGTTGACATTTCCAAAGGTAGTCGAAGAAAGTCGATCAACACGCTTGGGAATCTATAAAATGTTAATTTTTGGTGTTTGTTTTAGCTGATTTATTGAGGAAATATATATCCATGTTAAAATAACGATTTAAAGTGAACGACATTTCTTTAAATAGTGCCATAAAACCCTCGTTGTGAATCACAACGGTGTGCTACATTATGACACAATGGACCGTGTCGTAGCTCGACGAGCGTAAGGCTGTGAGTGGGGCTACGTTATCGTATTTAGCTTTAATACTGCAAATTTTGATAAAATGAAATTTTCAATGATACCTACATTATAACCACTAGTAAGTCGATGAGGTCTGAGATTATACTGTTCTTCATATTGATAGCTACATGTATCACCAAGGTCGTCACTGTTCATCAAACATTGCGTAGAAAAATGTTTACTTATACCAAATGATAACTGAGTCTTTAAAACATAAACTACAGTAAGCTTATCCATTAACAGGCTATCCTGACTCTCTGTGATTTTTATGTTTGTTTTTGTTCATTATATGTGTACAATTTGTGAATAGTGGTTTGTTTTTCCTATTGTTGTATGGTCTGTCATTGTTGGCATGTCCTGTTATCTTCTTTGTATTAATTATTACATGTATAAAGGTAAAAAAAAATAAAGTTAATTTTAATATCAAAGATTTTGGGTTAAATGTTTGTTAAAATAAGATGTGAAAATTTTGGACATATTTTATGGACCCCTCATAGGCAAAATTCAAAAAATCTTATTTTGATGAGTTTATTTGTACTGAGAAAATGGGACAACACAATTTGCATAATGATATATATACAGGATATATATGACTAGAGGTTTTAAAGTACTTAATGAACCGAAATATTCAATAATTATAATTTTATTATTTTGCATTTGCTTTGCGTGAATATTGATTGCAATTTGTACATAGTTCAAGTTTTGAAGAAAAATATGTAGAAGAAATTAATACTATGCCCTTCAAAAGAACACACATAAATTTGAAGTATCGTCATTTTTTCCTCAAGATATGTTAAAAATGCTGAAATATACTGAATGTCAATAGAAACACAACACCTATGTGTATTTTGCATTGAATAAAATTCACTGTGTCAGATCTTCTAACTAAATTTGTCTGTATACGTAATGTTGCTCAGTTCAAAATTGAGAGAAAACTAACCAAACCAAAATTTTGTTAAACTTCAATTTAATATTTAACATATATTTTAATACTTTTTAACAAAAATAAATTGGGAGGATCAAAACATTTTCTTTTGGTATTCAGACTCTCAATAAATTATTTTAATAATGTATCATGATGTTTGATATACCCTTTATACGACAGTCGGACTGTTAAAATTAAGCCCATTAACAGATAGAGATACCATACATGTACATTGACTCTGAATAGAATAAGAACATGTACTAGCATTATAACTTACATTTTATTTGCAAAATTTTCAGCCAGGCTACACGAAGTAGATTGCCCACAATAAAGGGTCTTTCTGCATTTTGGACATATTGCTGCAACATACAGTTCAAATTATTTTTATTAAGATACATATTTAGTACATGTAGATACATTTGTACTGATAAAATAAGTATTATTAATTTTCTCTTACATTCAAAACCATTTATTTCAACTCACTTACCATCGTACTTCTGTTATACTAAAATTTTGTTATCAAATCATTTTTGCAAATTTGAAGTAGAATTATCCAGGAATAATAGAAAATGACTATCATTCATAGTTTCCAAAATATATTGCAGTTTCTGCTTTTAAAATGAAGGTAAAATGTAATGCTCATTGTTTTGGGGAATTCTTTTGATAAGAATATTTAAATAATTTTATAAGTAAAAATCAAAATAGAATAAATGAACCAAATATACTTCTTTTGTTACATGTAACAACTCTTAACATTTTTCAGACCTGGATTGTTTTGTTTTATATGTCACTTTCATTTTGATGATTTTTTATGTACATGTACATAAGTTTTAATATGAATAAAAACAGATCCAAAAGCCCCAATTAATAAGAGTGTTTGCCCCATAAGAGAAAAAATGAATTTAGGAGAATAGGAGAAATGGATTCTTATGATTTCCTTACTAAGTTTAGAGTACACTACTGATTGTAACAAATTTAAATATTTTGAAATAAAACCTGTCAGTTTTGCTGAACTTATTCTGTACCGTTGTCGTTGACAGGTTGTGCTCCATGTTTTGAAGTGAAATTCTGTTCCAACCAATGCACTGATTGGTGCTAACATTTATTTCACATAGCACACAATAAGTACGAGGGTAAAGACAAATATTTTAATTTTCAGACGGCGTTCTTGTTTACTTTCTGCAAACATCGGTAATATTTTGGGTAGGGAAAGAAATGGATAAAATCATGCAATGTAAATGCGTATTCCCTTCTTGTATAACTTTAGAAAGATTTCAGCCATTTATGCAATAACCTGACCGTTCCTCGTAAATTTTATAATAGTTGTCACTTATTTTCGAAATAAATGACATTTTGATTTAATCCATAATGGTCCAGTATTGATGTCCCGTTTCGTAATGCATGGCTGTGATTCCGTAATGCCCAGTTGTCGAAATTTTCTGTTTATAAAACATGGGCATTTCTATACATATTGTAGTAAGTTGGTTAATAAATATAGATGAAAAATTATGCAATGCTCTGTTATAAAAAAAAATATCTCATTTTATTATTATACTTACGAGTTCCAACTGGAACTATGATTCCTGTTCTAGCATGAATCTCTTTCACTGTTTCCAAAGATACATTTCTGTCTGCCTTTACCCCTACCATCCTCCATATATTTTATTGTTTTTGTTGTGAGACGAAATTATATCAGGTATCCCACATATTTTAGATTTACAGCCTGCTTTGTTTTGATTCAAAACCTGTGAAAATGTTCACTGCACACTTGAAACGTCTTTGTAATATCACTTGGCAGTAGACCAGCCTCAGTAAGAATAATGGACTGCAATTCTGATGACAAAGAAGTCAGTGGGGTATTTTCACCTACACATTCACATATCTGTGAGCTTTTAAAGCTACAAAGAGACATGGTTATTTACTGACCATAATGTTTTAACACCCTGTTGATCACTGATCACTGTTGTCTGCAAAGTTTTTCCATTTGTGTATACTTCCTGTGTACATCATGTGTGCTTTTATATCAGAAGAGTTCTATCAGGGAGATTACTCTATATTCTCAATAATGAATAATGAACATTTTCTTGATACTTTTTAAGGACATGCTTGAATATCCCATTCAATTTACAAGTTTATTTGGCTATTTATATGGTAGAAATTATATTGAAGTTACATAATACTTTGAAATCAGTGTGGAAAGGAATGAAAACATCCACAGATTTTAAGGATCTATGGAACCACTAAATTCTTTAAAAAGTAGAAAACCTTGATAAATCTGCATATTGGCCAATTAAATCTTTTGAAAAAATTAAAATAAGCTTGAAGAAAATTTTTCATGACATTAAGCAGTCTACAAACAAAAATTTAACAAGATTTTAATTACCTTTATTTTTATCTGAAAAGTCATGTTTCCATGGCAACAACAGGGTGACACATTATGATTACGGAGTGACAAATATTTTTTTTTTTTGAAAATTGAGACATAAAATGTATAAAGGTCAAATTTGGTGAAATACTGTATCATATGATGGCCAGCTCATTTTATATTTACAGAGAATTGATATTAACTGTCGTCACCTTTGAAATTTTAGAGTTGTACCAGTAGACTTTAGCAGTGCGAGAATAAATTATCAATCATTCTTTACAAATTGATGCTTAAATTGTCCGAACATCGATTTTACGAATTCACCCCAGAGACATTTATATTCCTTTAAAAAAAGGATTTCGGTTAGAGTCATATCTGTCGAATTGTCAAGTTCAAGTCGAGGTCATCCTGATTATTTTGATGCTGAGGCTAAATTTCATACTATTAATGCTTGAAATGATCAGCTGTTTATTTAAGATTATTTTGTTTTAAATGTAAAGGTCGAAGAACAGGGATTTCAATGAAGAGCTGTATAACGAAACCCTCTTTTTATGAAAATGCTTGGTCTGGTCATCCGTATCACATTTAATTATCATTCAAGGAGTATTTCACAATTCAAACAAACAATCGTGAACAGCTAGGAATGTTTGTCAATACATCAAAACTGTCAAAACATCTTCAAACAATGTACTTACGTAACTTCAATCAGACACTGCAAATAATTATCAAATGACAAAGGCGCGAAATCATAGCGTGGATATTTTCGGAAGATATCGATTCTACTCCATTCTAACATTTATACGAATGGGCTACCGATTCAATATACAGTCTTCAATATACATGATATATTTATATATTGCGTAACAATATTAAAAGAAATTATATTTTCATTTGATTATAGAAAAATATTATAACAGTTGTCATTTTTTTATAAATGTATAAACATGAAACACATGACAATGATGTTCAAAACAAAAACATGTATACAATACAGTTGCCGATTATGTCTCTAATAAAAAAAGTATATGTGTTTATTTAATTATTCATCATTTCATCTCTGCTTACCAAAGGAAGCAATCCGTATATTATTTTTGATACACTGAACACTACTGGACAACAATTCTATTGATGAACTGACATGATCTAAAACGTACTTAACTCTACTGATTCGAACGCAAAGCGTTTTTCCTTAATTACCGAACCAGTACTGATCGATACTTAATCGCTCGGGATAACCAGTGTACTGAACATGTACTGGACAACTGAAAAGGTCTTGACATTTTTCCTTACGGTAAATTCAGGCATTTAAGAGTTGTTCAGTTTAAAATGACCGTTTCAGAAGTTAAAACCGTTACTAGTGATATCATGTACAGTGTTACGATGCTAGATAAAAACTGACGAGGAAAGGTAACACCCGGCTACTGCAAGCTTGATTTTTGTCGAGCCTAGGTGGTCGAGTGGTGTAGCGCGCTGGGCAAAGTGTAAGGCGATTTGGTGCCACTTTATCTCAGTAGCATGAGTTCCAATACCGGCCTGGGAAGAACAAACAATTGCCTGCATAGATTTACAGACCTGTTATTGTTGGGCTGTTATTTAGACGAATTATATATATATAAAAATTATATATATATGTATATATATATTACTATCTTATGTCGGTGATGTTGGATCTATTAATTACAGGTATGTCGTTTTATAGACTTATATAAATGTATATAATTTTATAAACGCACCACTAAAAGTGTGAAAAACAACAACTATATTAACAAACGGAAACATTAAATTAATGTAAGTATCTATAAATATTTCGGATAACAGATATCCTTCATCAGTATGTTTATGATGTAAAATGTAATAGTAATATATAGATATATAGGTAACTGTCAACGATCTTTTACGAAAGCGTCGAGCCTTATGGAAAAGAAACTGTACACAACACAAAAATTTAAAAAGGAACATAAAAAATACAATTATCAATATACATTTCGGATAACGGATTTCCTTGCAAGTATGATGCCTAATGGGGTCTAGTTATCTATTGAAAGATAAAAAGGGTCAATTTTAAAAGTTGTTTTTCCTCGGAATTATTAGTATATTTGTATTATACATATCTTGACTAAACTTTTGATATCTAAAATCTCTGTTTGTAAAACATTCATTCGTCATAATAGAGCACTCATAGCGTTTTGGGAGTTAGACTCGTAATTCGTTGAAAATTAAGACGCTCCTGAAGATTAGTTTCACTTCCATTTAACGTGTTATCCTGTTTCATATCACAATTGTGATCATGATCACATGCATGGTCTCCATCTTCTAAATACATCAAGACTGATTCTTCATTGATTTGGTTTGGTTTTATGAAAAAGTATGTCCCGTTTCCGAAACATCGGCTGTCCTGTTTTTACTTGGTGAACCCTGCTCAGTATCGTTCGACGCATAGAGAACAGAACATAGTTCAATTGTTTCAGTTATATACATATAGGAATGGTGTTCATTGATGCAACACAATATGTATGTTGGTCATTTATATCGTCCTTTATCATTTGATACGGATTTATATAGTCAATATCAGCTATAACCTCGAGATATGAGTTATTAGATGATACACTAGAATTAATGTCTGACGACAGGGATCAATTTTGGAAGTTGATCCTGAGGAGATGATATTATTTATATTTGTCACATTATTTTCTCCTAGATTGATGACGTTGCGAACTTCATGCAGCAAATCAGATTCATTAATCGACTCATAGTCTTGTAAACTGTTATGCTCAGATAAATCTACATTTGTTTGACTTCTGTTCGTGAATTGATGCGACACATTTGACCGACTACCATGTATGTTCGGTTTTAATTCAACGGTTCTGCATTTAGAAAACGTCAAAATGATGGATGCAAAACTAAACACAACCCTAAAATCAGTCCACCCCATACAAAACCGTAGTGGTTCAAGGACACGATTTCTACAAAATATATTTCAACAATGCATAAGAACAAATGTACAACCAGAATACAATGATATTCCTAAAGCAAGAAGTTACAATATATCAAATGGTTGTTTTACAGCTAATTTCCTAATGCTTGTATTTTAAATGTTTGATTTGCTTGCTTGCTTTGTTTGTATAATTGTTTGCTCAAGCATTGTAATAAATATGGATCTACATGTTACATGAACAGAGGGTCAGGAAAGTATAAAACACAAGGTTTGTATTCCTTCACAACAACTTAGATGCTTGAAAAGGCTGTTTATATGAACAACTGAATTTTAAAGCCAATCCCGTGAGTTGGTGCTTTAGGTCAAAATGAACATTGTCTTGCTCTCTGGCAACAAAATGGCTTAGTTGTTGGGACATAATTACTAGTAATGACTCTTAAAATTTCACAAATCTCAGAGATCCGATAATTTTGCATCTACTTTATTATTTTGTAATAACGTAAAAAAAATGGTAGTTTAGAGTAAATAAAGAACTTGATATAGAATATTTGTACAATGGTCTTATTTTGAACAAGAATTGAATTAAGAATATCGAAATGTTATGTTTTGAAAAATTTAACGGAACTTCTTAGGAAGAAAGATAAGAAGTTAGCAATATCCTTTAACTCTACGTTCCGTTACATAGATGATGTTCTCTCACTAAATAATACAAAATTTGGTGACTATGTTGAACGAATCTATCCCATCGAACTAGAGATAAAGGATACTACAGATTCAGTTAAGTCTGCCTCATATCTTGACTTACATCTAGAAATTGACAATGAGGGTCGGTTGAAAACAAAACTTTACGACAAAAGAGATGATTTCAGCTTCCCAATTGTGAACTTTCCATTTCTATGTAGCAACATTCCAGCAGCGCCTGCATACGGAGTATATATCTCCCAATTGATACGATATTCCCGGGCTTGTGTTTCCTATCATGATTTCCTTGATAGAGGATTGCTGCTCACAAGGAAGCTATTAAACCAAGAGTTCCAAATGGTGAAGTTGAAATCATCCTTCGTAAATTTTACGGACGCCATCACGAGTTGGTTGACCGTTATGGAATAACCGTTTCACAGATGATATCGGATATGTTACTTATGTCGTAACTACAATACCCTTCCTTTTCACGAATGTGACTTACCGAATTAGACTATTTACCGGATTTGTAATAACATAAGCAACACGACGGGTGCCACGTGTGGAGCAGGATCTGCTTACCTTCCGGAGCACCTGAGATCACCCCAGTTTTTGGTGGGGTTCGTGTTGCTTAGTCTTTAGTTTTCTATGTTGTGTCATCTGTACTATTATTTGTCTGTTTGCCTTTTTATTTTTGGCCATGGCGTTGTCAGTTTGTTTTCGATCTATGAGTTTGACTGTCCCTCTGGTATCTTTCGTCCCTCTTTATGGAAGAATGGTATGACAAAATTTTGTCAAATGATAAAAATAAATTACGTACATATAAAACGCAAAAAATATAAATGTATATGATATCTATATCCTTAACGGGAAGCTTAATACCAAAATTTATAATAACAGAGATAATTTTTCAATTCCTATTGTTAACTATCCATTTTAGATGGTGACTTTCCTTATTACCATCTTATGGTGTTTATATATCCCAACTTGTACGATTCGCTCGTGTATGTAACAACGTATTAGATTTTAGCGAAATAAATCTATTTATTACTGAAAAATAGTACACAAGGGTTTCGATATCACAAACTAGTCAAAACATTTACTTAATTTTATTATGGGTACAAGGACATCATTCGTAAATACTGTAAATGCAGAAATTATTGCGATGTTTTTATTATTGGAGAAACTGCGACAGGGTGATAATAGCAATAATTTTAACTCTCATTTTGAAAAATTTTATATGAATTAAACAGGATTTTTCTCAATATCGCAAAATTAAAATCGCATTTAAGTCTAAAATGGCAAATGGCAATTATAAATGCACGCATTAATTTCTGAATTTACAGTATATATCAACATGCAGAAATCTTATACGTTCACGTATTTCACATCCAATCTTTTATGGTTATATTCTTTACAAAGCACAGAAATGTCGGCATTCACCTCAAGAGCTAACAAAACCTTTAAACAGACTTATCAAAAGGGATATAGTTACGATACTGTTGTCACGTTATTAAAGATGGCATATTTTGGCTTTAATATTGATTCACTTATAGGGTCTTTGCATTGAAACAAACACATTTATTCTAAACCCAGTTGTAGGCATGATACGGGTTATGTTTTTCGCATATATTTTATGATGGTATGATACTAAACCCTACGATTGTGCTGGATATTCATATGCTGAAAACATTTTCTTTCAATCAGTTTAATTGAGGTCTGGAGCTGGCATGTCAGTATCTGCTAGTAGTCCTTTTTAATTTCTGTATCATTGTCATTACGTTTAGTTTCTTTTGTTACCTATTCCGACACCGGACTCGGACGTCTTTAAACTGAGTTTTACTGTACGTATTGCTATGTGTATGTTTTTTCTACATTGGCTACAGGTATCGTAGGAGGGAGATCTCAAAGACATGTTTAACTCCGCCGCATTTTTGCGCCTGTCCAAAGTCAGGAGCCTCTGGCCTTTGTTAGTCTTGTTTGATTTTAAATTAATTTTCTTTTATATATTTCGGATTTGAGTATGACGTCCATCGTCACTGAACTAGTGCAAATTTTTGTTTAGGGGCCAGCTAGAGAACACCGACGTGTGTATGGTTTTCTCGCTGTATTGAAGTCCCATTAGTCATTCATGTCCAGTGTACAAATTAGTACCGATATTGTCGACATCGCAAAGTAGACAATGTCGACACAATATTGTACAACGTTGTCGATATCGTTTCATACTCCTGTCTACATCGTTGACATTGACGATATCGCGAGGTAGACAATGTTGACACGATAGTGTACAACGTTGTCGATATAGTTTCATAATCTTGTCTACATCGTTGACAATGACGATATCGCGAAGTAGACAATGTCGACACGATGTTGTACAACGTTGTCGATATCGTTTCATACTCCTGTCTACATCGTTGACATAGACGATATCGCGAAGTAGACAATGTAAACACGATAGTGTACAACGTTGTCGATATCGTTTCATACTCTTGTCTACATCGTTGACATTGACGATATCGCGAAGTAGACAATGTCAACACGATAGTGTACAACGTTGTCGATATCGTTTCATACTCCTGTCTACATCGTTGACATAGACGATATCGCGAAGTAGACAATGTCAACACGATAGTGTACAACGTTGTCGATATCATTTCATACTCTTTTCTACATCGTTGACATTGCCGATATCGCTAACACATTACTCGTGTTCCAACCTGAAAAGGAAACGCCACATGACAGTAAAACAGAAAATACAAAAGGCTTTTTAAAAAGATAGCTCGCAGTTACTGAAAGCTAGCTAAGGATACATTTAGAAAAGATTAGTCCTCGAAATTGCCAATTTAGACTTTTTCCGGCATTCCTCTTCCATTAAAATGGGTCTAGAGTTATAGTTTCATAAACTAAAAAGACAAAATACGAAGTCGTACAATGCCAATTATGAAACATATACTGAGTGTATTGTATAACTAACAATGTAATATCGGCGTTGTCAACAATGTAGACAGCAAGTAGGACGATGTAGACGATGTTGTTACAATGTTGTCGACTTCGCGATGTCGGCAATGTCAACGATGTTGACAGAAAAGGGGACGATGTAGACGATGTCGTCACGATGTGACAGGAAAGGGGACGATGTAGACGATGTCGGCGATGTCAACGATGTAGACAGGAAAGAGGATGATGTAGACAATGTTGCGAGCAGGTATAAAATCATGAACGAAGTTGACAATATCGGCGATATCGTCACTACATCGTGCACTAGAAATACCTCCCATTAGTGGACTTCAGCTGTTTTCCGCTCTTTGGTCGGGTTGGGTCTCTTTGACACATTCACCATTTCTATTCTTAATTTGATGGTGTAGAAAATTATTTGATTTTAATATATCAGGTAGATACAACAGTGCTTTAGCCAAATTTATGTTTGGTGTATCGGCCATCAGAATTGAAACTGGTTGTTAAGTAAGAAAAAAATGTTGATGGAATATGTGAAATTACATAATACAGTATTAGACACAAAATTATAAAAAAAAATAAGTAACACTTGTAAGATCGATTAATTCATAATGGTATAAAAGATATAAATATTACAATTGATTTTGTTAATCAGATGCTGCTTCTAACAATTGCCACTTTTGATCCATTTTTATTTTTGTGCAGGGGTTAAGAAACATACAGAGTATTTTTCTATGTTAATCTAATATTTTAAATATTCTATCCCACTATTTTTGTGGGAAATATGTTTTACATCTTTATTTGTATACATAATCTGATGTTCAGTAGTTGTCGTTTGTTGATGTGGTTCATAAGTGTTTCTCGTTTCTCGTTTTATATAGATTAGACCGTTGGTTTTCCCGTTTGAATGGTTTTACACTAGTAATTTTGGGGCCCTTTATAGCTTACTGTTCGGTGTGAGCCTAGGCTCCGTGTTGAAGACCGTACTTTGACCTATAATGGTTTACATTTATAAATTTTGACTTGGATGGAGAGATGTCTCATTGGCACTCATACCACATCTTCTTATATCTATATAGTATTTAAATAATGACAAGACATTATTAACGGTTTTACTGTTGACGAAATCCTCAGACACACCTAAAATGACTTCTTTTGCGCTGAAAGGCAAGAAAATGTCATAATTTCTAATCCAATCTATAATGGATAGCCAGAAAATTTGTGTAACATTACATTCCCAAAAATGTGAAAATATTTTCTAATTTCTGAACAAAATGTACACAGTTTAGTTTCTTTTAATTTACATTTCTTTAAAATGAATTACATGGTAAAATCCTATGACCGATCTTAAACTGAAAATTCTGTAAAACGAATTTCTGGTTTTGATAAAAGGTAGACGAAATGCGCGTCTGGCGTATTAAATCATAAGCCTGGTACCTATGATAACTATTTACACCACTGGATCGATGCCACTGCTGGTGGACGTTTCGTCGCCGAGGGTATCACCAACCCAGTAGTCAGCACTTCGGTGTTGACATGAATATCAATTATATGGTCATTTTATAAATTTACTGTTTGCAAAAGTTTGAATTATTCGGGAACTAAGGATGTTCTTATCCCAGCTGGCATAGATAACCTTAGCCGTTTTTGGCACAGCTTTTGGAATTTTGGGTCATCAATGCTCTTCAACTTTCAACTGGTTTTGGCTTTCTAAATATTTTGATCTGAACGTCACTGATGATTCTTATGCAGACGAAACGTGCGTCTGGCGTATTAAATTATAAGCCTGGAACCTTTGATAACTATTTACACCACTGGGTCGATGCCACTGCTGGTGGACGTTTCGTCCCGCGGGTATCACCAGCCCAGTAGTCAGCACTTCGGTGTTGACATGAATATCAATTATAGTCTTTTCTTTTATAAATTTACTGTTTGCAAAAGTATGAATTATTCGAAATACTAAGGATGTTCTTAGCATAGGCATAGATAGCTTTAGCCATTTTTGGCACAACTTTTGGAATTGTAGGTCATCAATGCTTTTCAACTTTGTACTTGTTTTGGCTTTCTAAATATTTTGATCTGAGCAACACTGATGAGTCTTATGTAGACGAAACGCGCGTCTGATGTATTAAATTATTAGCCTGGTACCTTTGATAACTATTTACATCACTGGGTCGATACCACTGCTGGTGGACGTTTCGTCCCCGAGGGTATCACCAACCCAGTAGTCAGCAATTCGGTGTTGACATGAATTTCAATTATATGGTCATTTTATAAATTTACTGTTTGCAAAAGTATGAGTTATTCGAAATACTAAGGATGTTTTATCACAGGCATAGATAACTTTAGCCATTTTTGATACTTTTTGTAATTTTGGGTCATCAATGCTCTTCAACTTTATACTTGTTTTTGCTTTCTAAATATTTTGATCTGAGCGTCACTGATGATTCTCATGGAGACGAAACGCGCGTCTGGCATATTAATTTATAAGCCTGGTACCTTTTGATAACTTTTTCACCACTGGGTCCATGCCACTGCTGGTGGACGTTTCGTACAACTTTTGGAATTTTGGGTCATCAATGCTCTTCAACTTTGTACTTGTTTTTGCTTTCGAAATATTTTGACGTTGCGTTAATCACAAATCAATCGATTAGTATGAACGCAAATACATGACACAAGTTTCATGAATAAATTTCAGGAAGCGAGCAATTTGTCAAATAATGCTAGTGATTTATCTAAGTTTCAGGTGTGGTAATATCAACGTTAAAGATTCGTTTAATACGAAGGAGTATAGACACTGTCAAAACATTTCACCTGCGGTTCATACAGATGTTTGAAGTGTGTATTTGGAGACGTATTTGCTATAAAAATAATCCTGTCCATAGCCAGAATGCAAATGAATTTTGCACACCAAATGTTCGGAATGACTGTGTTAAAAAGTGGAAAGAATACGGCAACTTAGCAACAGTAAAAAGGAAAAATATTCCTCACCATTAAAATAATCAAATGGTCGTCATCTTATTCTATGATAATAAACTTCTCAAATTTAGTATATCTACACTTAACTGTTTTCACTATCACATTCTAATTTTTGGAAGCCCTCCCCTTTAAAAAAAAAAAAAAAACAATCATCACAGACACCAATTATGCTGTTTACAGGCGTTTTGCAATAAAAGAGATATTTTAAATCACAAATATATACTAATCAGTATCAAATACCCCAATGCGTATTTTAGACTCGAAATCACACATTTAAATTTCATTAATTCTAAAATAAACTTTCAGTCGAACAGGTTTTTCCCAATTGCCTTGCTCCAGATCCAACTCACCGCCTTCTGTGTTAGAGGCAGGCACAAATACATGAATCAACAAAGTGGTTTATTTTTTAAAGATTTGTATATATTAAACCAGAAGCTACAAAACTGTTAGTTATTAGGCAAAGCTTAATGTTTGCATCATCTGTAGATATGGAAATGATTATGTTACTACATTGCTATATGAAACCTACAGTTTTTAATAATATTAGTCTTCGCCAATACCATAATTTCTTACCTGCGACATAACTTTGGTATTTGACATATTTCGCATACATATTATGAATTTGTAATGGTAACTAGTATTAATTCTAATTTTTCCTAGAACATTCAATAATTTGATTTTGAATTATGTGTCAAAGCAATATTAAACAAAATTCATGTATTATACGTGTGGTACTTGCGGTAAATATAGACATATTTATTAGGTATAAGTTTTTTTTATTAATATATATTCGTTAATAGAAAAAAGCATGATTACATCAAAAAGCAGGATATGCTTCATGTCATGATTTTCAAAGTAGCAGTACTAGTCCCACTCCTTTTGCAGTCATTTGTTTACACATTCTTTTTGCAATTAGAGGAAATTAATCGTGTCTTTCTTTGGTAAAACTGACATTGCATAGTTAGATAACAGACTGCAGATAAAACAAAATTGATACTTTCAAAATATTGAATAAAGCTTGTTTTATCATTATCAGGATTAAATGAACCAGACCTCAAGTCCTAAATATTCGCTGTAGATCTTATTTGTTATTATTACCAATGTGTTTTCAACTGATCGGGCGGAGCTTACTTTTCAATTTGCATAATGTAAGTCTATGTGAAGATGTGTGTGATAAGGATGATTGCTGCTATAATTATGACTGATTTCTAATCACCTATGAATGTCACCAAACAATTATAGAAAAGCGACATACGCAGATTTTACAAATTCTGTCAGTATAGTTTTACTTTCATATCCACAAATTCCAAAATGTGACAATTTTCACGTGTTTTTAAACTCGGCTTTATAAGAAAATCAACGGCTGTGTCTCATTATTTATTTTGCGATTACACATATAATCTTTACATATTTTAACCGGATCAATGACCATAACTGGACACTTCATTGATGAGTTTATCCCAAAACACATGTCTATAAATGGACTTGCCTTTAATGAGCGAACGGGATAAACTCCGCCCAGTCAAGTGAAATAAATCAAGTAATACTATAAAGCAATTATGATACTTGTGTACATATAGAGTAAATGCATATTTTCAATATTTTATCTAAATTTTCCTTCTAAAAGTAATTGAAGTAATTGTTTATATTTGCCAAGTAATTGAAAGGTAATTAATTACACTGGTAAAAAGAAGGCAAATTTAATGCGTAATAACTGAAGATTTTAAATTGTAATTGAATGTAATTAATTACTTTCAAAAGTAATTGGCTCCATGTCTGATTGCAGAATAGGAAAATTTATCAAGCAAATAAATATTCAAAATGGCCGAAGCAACTTTCGTTTGTACTAACACTAACCATTCTTTCTGCTTTTGTTCACCTTGTTGCTACTTTGTTGCACTTTGGTGGTAATTTGATCTAAAAAAAATGGGTAGTCTCATGAGTATAATGTGCGTAATTAAAATCAGTTATTTTTATGTCTGATATTTTGAAACGTAAGCAATAACAAATACTTTGAATTTTGTACAACATTATAGACGGATATTTGATATATGGGGACAAAGGTCTCAGGCCAATGATCACAAAAAGCAATGATGTTATGTATTATATTTGTTGACATTTTCTAAACACTGACAATGCGTTTGTTTTACGGTTAGCTGATGGCGTCATAGATTTCATTTACCTGTTCTGCACAACTTACGTCGCTGTCGTTTGATGTGTAAGAGCTTTCGATTTTGCCATTTTCTGTTTTGAATTTTCTTCAGAGGTCGGATTTTTGTTAATTCACATTTTGCCAGACAATATTTTTGTTAATATTTATCTGATTTAAGTTCTTATAATTAATATAATGTATATAGGCTCTAGTTTAACCTTGACACGTGTACTTGTGCCTATTGACCCAACCTTCAGCAGAACATTTTCAGTACTTGTATCTTGTCATATCATAATTGTTTTGTCATTTAGAGAATTTGGTGAATTCAGTCCTTGATTGGAGTAGACTGAGAAACCTAGACAGAAACTAAAAGTACCACTTAACAATACATAATTCAACATGCACCTTTTCCTGATCCAATTTGAAACTTCACGTCAAGGATCATTTAATGGGATTTGTAACAGATTTCGGTAAAATTTTGCTCACACCTTTGGCTCGTTGAACTACAAATCGAAAAAATATTACTCAATGACTTCTTTCATAATAGGTGAAATTTTATATAGAAAGAACATGAAGTTGACGTATGACATTTATAAATTTGTCTTAAAATCATTAAATCTTCAATTACAAATCGATTTGTTGTTGATATATACTTTCATATTTATCATGTAAAATACAAATAGGGCCACCTACTTCGTTTTAACGTTTTACATCGCTCGAAGTGGTGTTCTATGTGAAAAATTATCAAGACGACATCGAAATAAGATAAACGTCGTTGCGTAATTACATGTAGCCGAGAAACGTTGCTTTTGACATTTTGGATTATCAACAACTCTGTACGAATCAGACTGGTTAATACACCAAAATGAAGCCGGTGAACTTATGGTAATTTTATATTAATCCAAAGGAATTAATTAATCAAAAAACATTGTTTTAGATAAAAAAATTATGGATTCTAAATTGAAAATTTTAATAATTTAAGACGTATTTAAGGTTGTTTAGCGTCGATTTCATTTTCTGTCTGTACCATTGTTCATCTATGAATGAAAACACTTTAAAAAGCGTGTGTCCGAAGCGCTTTCGGGATTTACCTTCATCGGAAACGCTCTAATCAAAACATTTGAAATCCAAGTATACAAAATTATTGTGCTTAATTTTCTCCCTCAGCAGTCGCTCCGTAATTCTCGAGCAACGGCTTTGAAACGAGAGCAGAACTTATCAGCGACGTCACATCGTCTTATTTAAGTAATCAGAGACGTCACAGCGTGTTAGTAGACGTTATCAAGCTTTCTTTTGTTACGATTTAAGGGAATGGGAAAAGACCAGTTATAGCACGATAAATAGATTATCGGGATTTTTGCGTATCTATATCGCAAAAATGCAGAACTAAGAACGTTGATTAAGAACATGTCCTTACCAAAGCATTGATGATATATCTTTTATAAAAGAGTAAGAATTGAAAGTGGTACTTTGTTTATTTAAGTGTTAATGCGGTACTCATCACAAATATTAATCAACATAGCAGGAAATTTGTTAAAGGCATTGCCAGTATCATACTCAAATAGAATAAACACATAAGCAAATGAATGATTCTTATAAGAAAAACATGATAAAATTTAAAATGAAAAAAAAAAAAAAAAAAAAACTGAAAATTTTTAAACATCATATGGAAAAGTCTACAAAGGTATTTTTCTGAATTAAATGCAAAACAAAGAGCAGCTTTTTAATGGAGTGAAAGTCTCATGATGTCTTGTTTCTGCACCTACGCGTACTATGTGTTTGAAAATGTATTTTATTTCATACATTATTATAAGTTCAAATTGTATGACAACTTTGATATCGAGAAGCCTGAAATCCGTTTTTTAATTTTTTTTTTTTATTTGATATATTTCACCGTTATAAAACCATTTTAGTACTTATCAGTTGTCTGCTTGAAAATATAATTCAATTGCTATGCAATCAACGCAGCATATATGTTTTTATTTTGCTGGCAACATTTGACCAGCATGTAAAATGGATGGATACAATATAAAATGTGGTTTGAACACACGATTGGCCTTTTTACTGTCCATAAATAATATAAAATGCTAAATTTTAATAGTTTTCACAATATATTATCGAATCGTGTAAGTTTGATCTCTTGTTTATCTAGTCGTAGTGAAAATTGGTAAATGAAAGTCAAGGTGTTTTGCATGACTCGTCAGTTTCAAAAGTTCCAAGCAAAGTCATGTTTTAAAGCAAAATTTGCGATGAGATAAACACATATGAAATCAATTCAAATACCATTAAAATATCAGAAATCTTATGTTCTGTAAATGTATACTCATTATCTAATGTTGAACTTGAGCTGCTGTGAATGTTGCTAGTCGAACTTTCTATAGTAGTTACTGAAAAAAAGTAAATTTATTAGGAAATAATCGTCATATACCAATGCTTTTGCATCTTATACACAATACAAAATGTATTTTAACCATGTTCAAATTCAGAATGGAAATGGGAATGTGTCAAAGAGACAACAACCTGACCAAAAGCAGAAAACAGTCCAAGGCCACAAATAGTTTTTCAACACAGCGAGAAAATCACGCATCTGGAGGAGGGCCTCAGCATGCCCCTTAAAAAATGGTTATTAGTTCAGTGAAAATGGGTGTCCCATTAACAAAGGCCAGACGCTCCTGACTTGGGACAGGCGCAAAGATGCGGTTGGTGAACAAGACCAAATGAAGCCTGTGTGTTGTTTACATGAATCAGTGTGACACGTTGGGAGAATGTGTTTTAAGAGTCAATTTGCATTCAAAACTCAAAAGTCGTGTTGTTGTCTCTTTGGCACATTCCCATTTCCATTCTCAAAAGGTTTACGTTTTTTTTTCCTTTTGTCCAGTTGTAGTAATTTTTTTTTATTCTCAGATACTTTGATACCAATTATTACATATACCTTCAATGGAAATAATCCTGGTTTTGAAGACACTGTATCGGCATTAACATTCATAGAACAAGTGATGTTGACGTCTCCTCTCAGATGATTAATATTAAGCCGTGTCGAGTATTGTTTTCCGTCCCTAGAACATTTACAAGTATGACGTGAACAAGCTATTTTCCTGATTGCTGAAAAACATCCAGTGCTATGCCTTATTATACTATCCGAGGTTACTCCGTTTATAAGAAACTCGGCAATTTCATCAAAAGGTGCAACATTTGCTGAACACGTCGCCCATATTTTGTCACTAGCTCTAGCTTGATTTGGTATACTTAGGTTAAGTTTGTTTGATATTGCAAACCCTGTAAAACATTAAATGTCAAATATTCGTTATTCCTTGTAATTGTAATCTGAATGCACAAGAAAAAAAAAATAACGAGCATACTGAACTTCAAAGTAAATTCAAATACTGTAAATTCAGAAATTATTGCGATGTTTTCATTATTGCGAAAAATGCGACAGGGTTATAATCGCAATAATTTAAACTCGCATTTTGAATTTTTTATATGAATTAAACAGGATTTTTCTCAATGTCGCAATATTTAAAATCGCATTTTAGCCTAAAATGACAAAATCGCAATAATAAATGCACGCAATAATTTCTAAATTTACAGTAGGATGAAGTCCACACAACCTGACAAAATCAATTGCGCCACTTTATCAACCATTGAAACGAAATGATGTTACGGGATACAACAGAGCGACAACATGTACGTTTGATTTTTTTTATTTGTTAAAGATGTTCTTCAAAAACACTTCTTATTTAATTTTGCACATGTCCATGTACCTAATTTCTTGTCAGAGTAGTAGTTGTCTTTTGTTAGAGCTTGATATTGTGTGTTATTATTAATTTTTTTTTTTTATTTAGGATGTTTTAGGATGTTTGGCATGTGATAGCGTTTGATAAATCTATTCATAACTCTTCCTTACTGTACAATACAGATTATTTTGACAATGTATGTTGCTGGAGATAGATGGTTGACCTCATTTAACCCAATATCCCTGTTTATTTCTTGTCGTCATAATGTCAAAAATATTTTTTGTTACAGTATTCAAATTACCAATCCCGTCCAGAATTATAACGGCCATATGCGGTAGGAAAATATCGAAATAACAATGCATGGTTACACATAATCATAAATATGGTTTTGAACTCCTACATAACGTGAAGGTATCAGTGTTTTACTTCACCTGTTTTGACAGTTTCTTCGCCTACGTTATTTAAAAAAAGACAAAGTTTATATTCTGTGTTTATTTGTAGATGCATCCTACTTTACTATATAATTCCACAAATTAAACTGAATCAAAGAAAATAGGATTAAAACAAACTCTAAAACACACAATAACTCTGAAACGAGGAATTCTAACTTACATCTATCCGTAACTTCAGTCATGATTCTACTTCGTCAAAATCATCATTAAGCCACCAAATTTTATTTATTCGTAAAATGACAACCATGGTAGGGATAACGGTTTGTCAATTCAGCTCTTGTAAGCCGATTTATTTGTCAACATAGCATCATTACAATCCCAAATGGATTTTTTTTAATTATTCGTTTTACGATCCACTAGTAAGGTCCGTTGTGATGGGTGTTCAGTATAAATTTGTTAATCAAACACACCTTCTTATTAATTGTTAGGGCTCATTAAAAGATATTCAACGTAGCCCACATACTTCATTTTAAAACTGTGATTTGTCAATGTAATTGTAATATCCTGTAGCCTAAATATACTTATAGAAAAAACAATAATAAAATCTGAAATTAGATCATTTATCAAATATGTTTGTTTTATACATTTTAAGACAAAAAGGTACCCAAACACGGCCTGAACATAAACAGGTGTACTATACTATCCTTTTCGATTACATTACCGCCCATTCTTAGGATTGTATCCCAAACAATCTGTCGCGGAGGCAGAGATGTAAATTAATGCTTTAAATTATCAATTTGTATCTGCCTGTGGAATTTAACGGCAGAATTTATGCTTATGCACAAAAATATTCAGATGTTTTGCATCTACCACTATCGACTGATTGGTGAAAAATTGTCTTTAATTTAAAAGTTCACAAATATCACAAGGCTCCAAACTAATATTTAAGTACAACCAGTTAACTAAGATGCATAAAGGCCTAAGTTATGCACCTATATTAAAATTTTGAATCCTATAGACATAGATGTAAACAATTCAAATATTAATACCAATTTGACCTTTTAACCTCCCCTTATAAAGTGTATCATTTCTTTTGTTTAATTTTGTGGACGTCGCATGAAAGTTACTGCAGAGTTTACTTTTTGTCTTAAAAATTCATATGTTGGTATATATGATTTAACTGTTTTGTGTTTAGTACTATATTTATATTTAGCTGTGTTGGAAATTTGCATAATGAAAATTGATAAAATACGATTGACTGGTCCCTTAGAAAATCTATAAGATTTCTGTTGGGTTGTATTTGCCGTGAAGGGTGTGGTTGCTAATTGAGTACTTGGTGCGATTTTTAAGTACTGTGCCGTGATATGTATTATAAAATATCATATCATAATCTTTGTTTATCCGAAAAGAATGTATGTTGCAAAGATGTGATGTATTTAGTGTCTAATATATAACATGTGTGTGTGTGTATGTATATGTCAAGACACATTGACAACTATTATCATATTTTTACAGCCTTACAACAACGTACGTATTACATTGGTTGCTTATTCAGGTTAATCTACCGATCTAAATGACATTTTAACTTTGATTTATCATTAATTTATCGCTTACCCCGATCAAATGTTGCTGCAAGAATCAAATAAAGAATTTCCATACCGATTTTAACATACAACTATGTTATTTTGTTGTATTCAAAGGACATGTCAAATAAGGCGTTTCAACATGAGTATTTAATTTGGCATGACTTCATTGAAAATATTTCCTGTTAAAATTTATGTATCTAAACGATTATAGAAAATTGTCTATACCGGAAGGATATAAAATGATAGTTCGAAATTATGTATCAATATTATTGTGTTGGAATATTTTAAACGTTATTAATTTCCTACTAGCACTAATCCAATTTGTTGTCAATATAACAGCCTTTCGTGACAGCTCATACAGTCGAAAACACCACAATGGCGTTCTAGCTGTCCTACGTGAAAAATGAAATAAACATTAGCCACTTTAGTTCTCTCCTAGTACTATAAGTTGAGGAATATAAGTGAGAATTAAATCATCTAACGTATCATAACTATCATGGTCTTCTTCAACGGTTTCATCTTCGTTCAATAATGTATTCCTGATTCATTAATTTCAGAATCATCTCTAATTCCCTGGATATTAGATTGGGCGTCCTCAACTGATAATGTAGTATCATGTTGTTCGGTTTCCACTTCCTGTAACACAACAGTATCATCAGTGCATGTTGGAGCACTGTGCATATAAAAAGAAGATGTGGTATGATTGCCAATGAGACAACTCTCCACAAGAGACCAAATGACACAGAAATTAACAACTATAGGTCACTGTACGGTTTTCAACAATGAGCAAAGCTCATACCTCATAGTCAGCTATATAAGGCCCCGAAATGACAATGTAAAACAATTCAAACGAGAAAAAAGGCCTAATTTATGTATAATTTATGCGTGTTGTCATAGCAGGTACGAAATAATATTCCTCCTCTGACGAAGATTCAGAAGCTTAGTCCGACGTGACTGTAACTATGATCAATTTAGGTTTTGTTGGTGAATTTATAAGTTTTATTCTAGGTTTCAGTTTCGGTGAAGTTGTGAAATATTTCTAATAGGTATAAATAAATTTCAATCATCATCTGCCTTCTCCATTTTCTTTTCTCACATTGAAATCTGGTATTTCCAAATTCGGCTGTAAAATAACGTTCTCCCACTTGTCAGAGATTTGATGTTTTCCATTAAACACAACTTTTCATACTACGATTTTTCTCCTTTTCTACAGCTGCACCACTTGCTCTTAAGTCATATTATTCCCTTTGTGTTGTTTGACGTTACTATGGTGTGCAGCTGCTAAATCATAAACCTATATTAGGTTTTCCTTAATTCCTGAATAATTTTGTTTGCGGTTTTGTTGTTTTCCTGTAGCTAATACAAAAGCTAAATTGATAGGTAAGTTCGGTTCTTTGTCGAACATTGTATGGTGTTGTGATTTATTAATTGATTCATGTTTTGTACAAGTGATCCTACATGCAATTTCCAATAGATTTTTGATTTGATTCAAAAGTATCTAAGATAGAGAGTAAAGTACGGTTTAACCTTCCTGTCATTTTATTTCCGTAGCATGATAAGGTGTTGATCTAGATTTTTAGTTCCCCAAAAGTTAACAAAGTTCCTGTATTTGATTTCCTTCAAAATTCGCTCCTTAAAGACCAAACAGCCAATTGTTTATGCGCATCAACTAACGCAACTTGGTAGTGACATAAAAACTACTGAGGAATGGACTGCTACGACCCTTCAGCCCCTAATTACAGAGAAACCTTATAACCATTCGAAAGCTTATCGACAGAGAAACAAAATGGTTATAATCAATATGCCGCAATGCCAATTAGAGGGTTACGCAGGACCTTAATGCCAAAATACGCGTGAAAATTAAGAAATAGCCAATTTTGAATAATGAAATGGATATTTTGAATAATGGAATGGACTGCTGCGACCCTTCAGCCCCTAATTATAGATATACCTTATACGTCATTCGAAAGCTTATCAATAGAGGAACAAAGGTTTATAGTCAATATGTCCCGCAACGCCTATTAGAGGAGTTTCGGAGGACCTAAATGTCAAAATACGCGTCAACAATAAGAAATAGCTTATTTTGAATAATGGAATGAACTGCTACGACCCTTCAGCCCCTAATTACAGAGAAACCTTATACACCATTCGAAAGCTTATCGACAGAGGAACAAATGGTTATAATTAATATGTGCCACAATGCCCATTAGAGGGGTTACGCAGGACCTAAATGCCAAAATACGCGTGAAAATTAAGAAATAGCCAATTTTGAATAATGAAATGGATATTTTGAATAATGGAATGGACTGCTGCGACCCTTTAGCCCCTAATTACAGATATATCTTATAGATCATTCGAAAGTTTATCAATAGAGGAACAAAAGGTATATAGTCAATATGTTCTGCAATGCCTATTAGAGGACGTACGCAGGACCTTAATGTCGAAATACGAATGAACATTAAGAAATAGCTTATTTTGAATAATGGAATGGACTTCTGCGACCCTTTAGCCCCTAATTACAGAGAAACCTTATACACCATTCGAAAGCTAATCAACAATGAAACAAAATATATATAACCAATATGTGCCGCAATGCCCATTAGAGGGGTTACGGAGGACCTAAATGTCAAAATACGCGTCAACAATAAGAAATAGCTTATTTTGAATAATGGAATGGACTGCTACGACCCTTCAGCCCCTAATTACAGAGAAACCTTATAACCATTCGAAAGCTTATCGACAGAGGAACAACATGGTTATAATCTATATGTGCCGTAATGCCCATTAGATGGGTTACGGAGGACCTAAATGCCAAAATACGCGTGAACATTAAGAAATAGCCTATTTTGAATAATGGAATGGATATTTTGAATAATGAAATGAACTGCTGCGACCCTTCAGCCCCTAATTACAGATATATCTTATAGATCGTTCGAAAGCTTATCAATAGAGGAACAAAAGGTATGTAGTCAATATGTTCCGCAGTGCCGATTAGAGGAGTCATGGAGGACCTAAATGTCGAAATACGTGTGAACATTAAGAAATAGCTTATTTTGAATAATGGAATGGACTGCTGCGACCTTTCAGCCCCTAATTATAGAGGAACAAATGATATGTAATCAATATGAGCTGCAATGCTGTATTCAAATGATAGTAAGGACCAGAATCTTACAAATATGCTTGTAAAAATACCAGTAAAAGCTTCACTGCCAACTGATGCTCCCCGAAAAAATAGATAGACACTTAAAAGCAAAATCAGTGTATATAATGTGCGAATCCTGAAATACCATTTTACTGTATCCGTTATGAATTTCTAATATAGAATGATAAATAAACAGATGATTTTGAATAAAATAAGAAATAATACATAATGTGTACTGTTTTATAAATTCATGATATAGGTATGAGATGCGGACGGGTTTTCATCGCGCCTACAGCCATCCAGGTGTAAAATTGATACACAAATAGATAAATATTAAGAATAGTTCACGAACAGAGCGTGCAAGAGATTGAAAAGCAGCAGTTAAGTTTCATTTGCAGAAAAATGTACCTTTTAACATAATTATTAATGTTGTATAACTTAAAACAGGTTTTGTTATTCAGCTTGTTGATATTGAATTAAATTCCACTATGCTGTTTTCGTTATGCGATTCATGTTAACTGTCGAATAATGATACTAGACTTTCATTTTCACTGTAGGGGCGATTCATTTCTATTGTACATGCGATGCATTTTCACAGAAGGAAATTAATTAATTTTCATCATATAAAGTCTTAATTCAGCCGACTCTCTAGCAAAATTTGTGAAGTCAGAAGGATTGATTATATATGCATACTTTGTGAGTGAAAGTCTGAGGTAATATATCAATAAATTCCATAAAAATAGCATTTATTGCTAATATTGTCAATTCTATTTTCTCTAATAATTTGTCCAGATCCAGATCTATATGTAGGATAAAATTTATCCTTTCATATGACACGTCACCGAAAAAGCAAAGTTTTCGGTTTTGGTCTAAATCTACATCACATACTAATAAAACGTCGTTAGAGCTATTTTCTTAATGCTTGTAGTTTAAAGGTGTGGTTTGCTTGCTTGCTTTGTTTGTATAAATGTTTGCTTAGGCATTGAAATTAAGTTGAGCATACATTTATACAAACAAAGCAAGCCAACCAAACCTTTAAACTACAAGCATAAGGAAAATAGCTCTAATGGATGCATCTTAGATATCAAAGAGCATTCAAAAACGATTTTCATTTCACGATTGGGTGAGTGGTAACGTTTTCAACTCGCACAAACAATTTCTTTACATTTGACGCTTGGATGACTGTACAATTGATATTTCTCATGCCATTGTGTATACATCTTACACAGTAAAGAAAGTTCGAGCAACAGTTGAGTCACCTTGATTTATGTTTGAATTTCTTATAAATCGTTGTTACAAATAAACAAATACGTAATTGTAAGAATACAAGGATATATTGAATACAGTTTATTATTACATGTTTAAATTGTTCGGGGTATAACCGCCGTACAGTTGATTCCGGACGTTAATCGCTGCATCGCAAAGCGATATTGGTAGATAGACCGTCCTAATATTTTCACCAAAGACTAATTGACGTACTGTTCAGTTAAGTATTCGATGTTTATGAAAACAAAGTTTACTGCCCTGACAGCATTATATATTATTTATATTACATGAACACCATGTGACTATTTTAAATAGACAGGTCTGTGAATTACTTGTAAACATCGCGAAACCTACACTCTGTGTGACTCAAACTTGATTAAATTACAAATATAGCATAGTTGGTTGGATCTTACACTAAATGCGACCGTGTATTTTGTGATTTGTTAGTGATTAAAATACATAATGCGAATGAGAAACCCGTTGTTTTATTCTATTTGCAGACATTTATTTGAAAAACTGACCTCAGAATTTTGGCACTGTACGATTTATTCTCTTTGTAGTTTGTTTGCTTTCTTTAGAACCGTTCGTTGTACATTCTTGTACTGTTCGTTGTGCAAAAGCCTATCAATATGGTGGAAATATGTATGAAACGGCGTGACAAATTTTCAAAGCTTACAAAGCTTTAAAAAACGTTATAGTCATTGATGTTCTACTCCAGTATATTTTCGGATCCATGACACACTAATAGCAAACTCACCAAAAATATTTGAATATGCATGATATGAACGTGTATCATCTTAAGGCGATGTGACGCATATTACCCTGACCTTCGTATGAGCTTGACCTTTGAACTCAAGATCAAAATACTGGATTTCTAAAAAAACTGGATTGCAATCAGGCGCTGCCGATGAGTGGGCTTCTCTAGCTCCAGTAAGTTCTGTTTCACGTCAAACAAATACAAAATTCAGGTTGTTTTAATCTTCAATATGAAATGTTAGAAATGTCAAATAGTTTTAGTAGTTTTAAATTCTTGCTAACAAAAATAAAAGATAGGTATTTCAATAGAAACAGCTAATTTTGTTCTCGATGTTTAACTTACGAACGGTATAGACCTTTGACGAAAACACGCAACGAACGTACTGAAAAAAATTGACGAACGGTACACAACGCACAACGTCCGGAATCAACCATACGTTGGTTATACCCTTGTATATTCAAATAAGCATCTACAACTAGCTTGCATTTCAAATTGTAAATATCATCAATATTAAAGTCATTAAAGACTATTTTCAGTTGTTGCATGTCGAATTATCATATAAAACAACAATGAAAATTCATCGCACCTCCAAAATTCCACATTAGAAATGATCGCACTTACAGTGATAATGCATCGCATTTATAGTTAAAATGAATCGCATTCAGTAATCAATATTATGGATTCAGCTGCTTTAGTTACACTTTTTTTGGACTTTAATCCTGTTTTTATACATTAAAAAGTTATATTCTAATGAAATTGTGTTAAAACATACTTTCAAATCAATTATTTTGTATTTTCAAAAGTAAACAAACGCAGTTTTTCCTTCATCTTTTTTCTACAATAGAAATACTCGCATACGACAGTGAAAATGAACTAACTGGATTCGCACTTTATATACACTGAAAATGATCACCAAGACAAGATCTACAAATAAGTCAAATTTTGCCGAAATCGTTGGTTTACTCTATACAGGAGTGATTTCCTTAAATGTTATTTTTTCATCTTTTTTTTTTTTTTTTTTTTTTTGTGTGTTTTGGGCTAAAACTAAAGAAAAAGAGTGAAACTTTAATCAGCAATACAAGATAAAAAAAGTTTTGTCATGAATTCTATTCTAGAACTTTGTTGAAGATGCTCACAGACCTAGGTGAGCGACACAGGCTCTTTAGAACCACTAGTTAAATAATATTCTTCTTTGAGTAACATAAGACGGTCCCCATACCTTTATTCTATAGACCCAAAATGAAAAGGCTTACACAGTTGTTTTTAAAGAGGCGATGCCTCTGTAGCTAGATTATTCAACAAAAGGCACGTGGACATCCACAAATATTACTGTGCAATGCCAGAAAATGACAAACCTGATCCAGAGTATCCTCAGATAATACTGTTCGGTCATCAGTGAACGGAAGATTGTTTCTCTCTCCTTTTCACATGACATAACTTGAAAACCCAAAGCCTCATATATCTTGTAACATGGTCAAAACCGAAATGTGGTATTCAACATGAAGGGCAAAACGTGAGTTTTTCAAACGAACACGAAAAAACATCTATATCCCTTCCGCAGACCTAACAAATTCAAAAGTTTAATTTACCAACATTTAGAAAAACAAAATTAAATTATCAAAATTATAACCACTTCAAACTGTCCAGAAACAACCAAGCCACTCACATTAACAATTAAAAGATTCCCGTAAAAGTTGCAAACTGTCTTGGATTAAACGACTACAGACAGCGTATTCCCTAGGTCTTAATGACAATATCATTGACCAGGGAAACATATCGAAAACATCATTGATATCATTACTATTTTGATAAAAGACAACGCAATCATGGGTCTCATGGCAATCGCATTAACCACAATCAACGAAATAAGCATCGTTCTAATTCTACGATAAAGGATCCCGTATATATCTTAAAAACAATGGTAGACATCAATTAGTATGCAAACTGGTCAAATGCCAATTAGTAAAATTACATAATATTTATAACGAGTATGAAAAAATCGTTTTTAGTCCAAAATATATGTGTTCATGTATCATTACAGCTTTTTGTCACTATAGACTATTCCTCGAATAAACAAACCCGAAGATCATAAAAGGTATTTTCTAAAAAAAAATACATTTACATTATTTTTCTAGTTTTTAATGACTCTACCGTTCAAAACATTATACCTCCATATTTTGAACTACCTATAATTTCCCATACGTATACAAAATCCAGTACAAGTTTAATTTTTAATTATACGTCAGTTACATAAAACGTCAGTATAGAAAATAATGCTCCTAAAAGGTATAAACATTCTGATTAAAAGATAAAAATATTGTCCTCCGTCGAAAATAAATTGGAAAGTGTGTCGTCAGGTCATTTAAGATTCTCTTTCATCCTATCGTAAAATTGGTATAAACAAGAGAAATCTCACAAAAGTCACTTGATTCCTATTTCAATATTAAAATGTCTGAATATTGTAGATATCCGCATATCATATTTTGAAAATAATTTAGAAATAAACAAAAGTAAGTAATACTTCCAATTCTAGGACTAAAACAAAATTTAAGTAATCGCAAAGCATTTTGTGTTCGTACCGGCCGACAAAGCAGCCAACGATGTGATGGTGGTATGACATAAATACTACACGGAAGTCCTTAAGAATGAAATTACTCATTCAACTACATTCAAGGCCGTGCGCTCCATACAGAGTCAAATAGTAAATAACCTTGTCGCTACCACTGCACAGCTAAAGGACTCCTCTGAAAATTTGAAAGTCCTTAATATGTATTGGCATCCTAAACTACACAAAAAAAAAACGTGCATATTTCGTTTCCTCTCGGGTTTTAGTAAATGTTCTACTTCTAATCTTACCTGGCTGTTAACTGGTCCCCGTACTTTTATTGCAAAACTTGTTATTAGTTTCTGTAATAAAGCATATGAAAATAATGAAAATTATCTATTTCGGAGTTTTATAAACTATTTGGATGTTTTGGATAAATTACGTGCTTTTGATGGTCCGTTCAATTCGGTTGACAGTTATGATATTTTCGACTCTATACACTATATTACCGTATGGTCGCAGATTTAATTGCTTCAAATCATATAAGGTTCTTCTGTAATGAAAACGGGAAATATGCTACTTTTCAGTATGTCTTTTTACCGTCCCCGATTTAGTGGTGTTGCATATTACAAAGTCTACCCGAAGTATTTTACAAAGAATTTCATTCAAACCGGTGCTGCAGTAAGGTGAGAGTTTATCTTTTACTCCGTGTTGAAGGCCTCACTGTGATTTAGAGATGAAGAACAGCAATGAAAGCGCTGTTCCTTTGCTTTTTGTGTGTTTGTTTTTTTTTTTTTTTTTTTTTTTTTTTGCTGTGCATGTACTGATTTTGTGTCATGGATGGATACCCCATATCCTTTGCTTTTCTATCAAATATGCTTACTGGAACTGTGATGAGATGATTAGAGCTTTAAATTTTCTTCTTGACAACATATATGTACGTTTCGGCAATAAAGGTTAACGAAATTATGTAGGTATTCCGATGGGTACCAATTGCGCCCCTTTAATAGTAGACTTGTTGTTGTATTGTTATGAATCACAATTTATGGCCAAAATCAGTAAAAATCCGTTTAAATTACATTTAATTGATAAATTTAAAACATTTACAGTAATTGATGATATTTTTGCTTTAAATAATCCAGAATTTTCGAATTTTACTGCGGGAATTCACCCAAAGGTAATTAGTTTGAATAAATCTAATACATACAGCAATATTTTTCTTTATCTAGATTCGGATATTTCAGTTCCACACGGGGAAACTCTATACAAAAATTTACGACAAAAGAGACGATTTATTGTTAATTTTCGCCTTTAGGATGGTGGCGTTCCTTTCGCCCCCTACTTACGGTGTGTATTTTTCACAATATGTTCTCTTTGCCCATGTCTGTAGTCATGTTTTAGATTTCAATGAACGTAATTCATGTATAACTGATAGATTATTAAGTCAGGGATTTCGTTATCAAAAATCAATTAAAACCTTTTCCAAATTCAATATTTAGTTGAGAAGTTTGGCTGTACCTGTAGAGTTCTTGTTAAAAGTGGAATACCACATCCTAATTTTTACGACAATGTTGATTATAAAGCCCTTAAATGTAGATACGATCAATGTAGACTAATTGATCGTATATATAAACTTATCATTAAAGGTTATAAATTTACCACAGTAGTAAAATCTTTAAAGATTTTTTTTATTGGTATTAACATTGATTTTGTTTTAGATAAAACTGAACCATGAAAACAAAATATATATTGCTATATATATATTCCTACATCCTGTCGATACTGTTAACTTATATTTTCTTAATTTTCACGCGTATTTTGGCATTTAGGTCTTCCGTAACCCTCTAATGGTCATTGCGGCACATATCGTTTATACTCAGTTTATTCCTCTATCAATAAACTATAATTTGGTGTATAATTTTTCCTTGATTAGGGCTGACGGGTTGCAGCAGTCCATTCCATTATTCAAAATAAGCTATTTCTTAATGTTCAAGCATATTTCGATATTTAGGTCCTTCGTTACTCCTCCAATATGCGTTGCGGAACATATTGACTATATACCTTTTGTTTCTCTCTTTATAAGCTTTCGAATGAGGTATAAGGTATATCTATAATTAGGGCTAAAGGGTCGCAGCAGTCCATTCCATTTTTCAAAATATCCATTTCATTATTCAAAATTGACTATTTCTTAATTTTCACGCGTATTTTGGCATTTAGGTCCTCCATAACCCCTCTAATGGTCATTGCGGCACATATCCTCAGTGTATTCCTCTATCAATAAGCTTCAATTTGGTGTATAAATTTTTCCTTGATTAGGGGCTGACGGGTTGCAGCAGTCCATTCCATTATTCAAAATAAGCTATTTCTTAATGTTCACGCGTATTTCGATATTTAGGTCCTTCGTTACTCCTCTAATATGTGTTGCGGAACATATTGACTATATACCTTTTGTTTCTCTCTTTATAAGCTTTCGAATGAGGTATAAGGTATATCTATAATTAGGGCTAAAGGGTCGCAGCAGTCCATTCCATTTTCAAAATATCCATTTCATTATTCAAAATTGGCTATTTCTTAATTTTCACGCGTATTTTGGCATTTAGGTCCTCCATAACCCTCTAATGGTCATTGCGGCACATATCGTTTATACTCAGTTTATTCCTCTATCAAATATATGTTGCGGAACATATTGACTATATACCTTTTGTTTCTCTCTTTATAAGCTTTCGAATGAGGTATAAGGTATATCTATAATTAGGGCTAAAGGGTCGCAGCAGTCCATTCCATTTTCAAAATATCCATTTCATTATTCAAAATTGGCTATTTCTTAATTTTCACGCGTATTTTGGCATTTAGGTCCTCCATAACCCTCTAATGGTCATTGCGGCACATATCGTTTATACTCAGTTTATTCCTCTATCAATAAGCTTTAATTTGGTGTATAAATTTTTCCTTGATTAGGGGCTGACGGGTTGCAGCAGTCCATTCCATTATTCAAAATAAGCTATTTCTTAATGTTTACGCGTATTTCGATATTTAGGTCCTTCGTTACTCCTCTAATATGCGTTGCGGAACATATTGACTATATACCTTTTGTTTCTCTCTTAATAAGCTTTCGAATGAGGTATAAGGTATATCTATAATTAGGGGCTAAAGGGTCGCAGCAGTCCATTCCATTATTCAAAATATCCATTTCATTATTCAAAATTGGCTATTTCTTAATTTTCACGCGTATTTTGGCATTTAGGTCCTCCGTAACCCTCAAATGGTCATTGCGGCACATATCGTTTATACTCAGTTTATTCCTCTATCAATAAGCTATAATTTGGTGTATAAATTTTTCCTTGATTAGGGGCTGACGGGTTGCAGCAGTCCATTCCATTATTCAAAATAAGCTATAATTTCTTAATGTTCACGCGTATTTCGATATTTAGGTCCTTCGTTACTCCTCTAATATGCGTTGCGGAACATATTGACTATATACCTTTTGTTTCTCTCTTTATAAGCTTTCGAATGAGGTATAAGGTATATCTATAATTAGGGCTAAAGGGTCGCAGCAGTCCATTCCATTTTCAAAATATCCATTTCATTATTCAAAATTTGCAATTTCTTAATTTTCACGCGTATTTTGGCATTTAGGTCCTCCGTAACCCCTGTAATGGTCATTGCGGCACATATCGTTTATACTCAGTTTATTCCTCTATCAATAAGCTTTAATTTGGTGCCTAGATTTTCCTTGATTAGGGGCTGACGGGTTGCAGCAGTCCATTCCATTATTTAAAATAAGCTATTTCTTAATGTTCACGCGTATTTCGATATTTAGGTCCTTCGTTTCTCCTCTAATATGCGTTGCGGAACATATTGACTATATACCTTTTGTTTCTCTCTTAATAAGCTTTCGAATGAGGTATAAGGTATATCTATAATTAGGGGCTAAAGGGTCGCAGCAGTCCATTCCATTATTCAAAATATCCATTTCATTTTTCAAAATTGGCTATTTCTTAATTTTCACGCGTCTTATGGTCATTACTGAACAATCGACTTGTTATATCTATAACTAGAGAATGAAGAATAGCAAAGGTCCAATGAAAATAGAAAAGACCACGTATTTTAATTTATATATTTTTCTGATATCAATTTGAATATTTGTTAGATAACACCAAAAGACTAATTTAGAAATAGGGATATAGCTATAGTGTCACAGTCAATTTTTTATTTTTATTTCACTATTCACCGCTTCAACTTGAATAATGAAACATAAACTATTTCATTATTCATCATTCATCACTTAACATTGAATAGTGAATAGTGAACTATTTCATTATTCATTATTGAATTTTGAATAATGAAAATGAATAATGGACGTACTTCAGCGTGGTAAAGCAGGTCGGGGTAGTAAGGGCAAACTTTCGTGGAGCGTGAATGACAATATAACTAAAGCTTTAGAGGAGGCTTTCTACAAAGCGTTTAAATTTGTTCCTCCGACCGGAAAACGGTACCTCCTGGCAGTAGACGTCAGTGGATCAATGCAAACACCTGTCATCGGGTCGTCCGAAATTGAGGCGTTCGAAGCATCAGCAGCCATGATGTTGTTGACTGCAAGAACAGAGGAAAATTTTGAGGTTATCGCATTCTCAAAGGGTTACACAAAACTCGATATCTATAGAGGAGACACTCTTAACACGGTTCTGAAGAAATGCAGTAATCTTCCGTTTTAGGGCACTGACTGTTCAATGCCAATGTTATATGCTATTGACCACAAAAGAAATTTGACGTCTTCATCGTTTATACCGACTCGAAACTTATGGAAAATGCATCCATCTGAGGCTCTAAAACAATACAGAGAATACGAGATCCCAACCACCCGTTTATGATGGATGTTGTCGGCTTCGATACTGAAGCACCAAAAGCCATGTCGAATTTCGTAACGGAGAGTTTTGATTACATTTTGAATGCATGTAAATATCGCATATAGATTGATATTAACAAGACTAAAAAAATGCAATCTTAATCCTAAAAAAAATTAAAAAGAAAAATTATTTTAAAGTATACCATGTCCAACGAGTGATAATCATTAGTTGTTTTGATCACTATTTCATAAGTATATTCTATAATCGTTCTTTCCGTTTGACCTTGTTGTGAAATTGTTTTACTGTGCATCAGGAAGTAAGCAACTATGATTCAAATAGGTATCTTTGGTTACAAATGAGAAAATGACAGTCTGGCATTATATCGCCATTTTAGCTCACCTAGTCGAAAGGCCAAGTGAGCTTTTCTCGTCACTTAACGTTAACCTTTACAAAATCTCTTCCTCTGAAAAACTGGGCCAAATTTAATCAAACTTAACCACAATCATCATTAAGGTATCCACTTTTAAAATGTGTCCGATAACCCTGCTCTCCAATCAACATGGCTGACATGGCGAAAAATAGAACATAGAGGTAAAATGCAAGTTTTGTCTGTTATCTCGAAAACCTCTTTGAATAGAGAAAATATAACGGGCAGAAATGTTTAAAATTGTGAGGTCTACCTGCTGTCACTTTAAAGTCTAAACTGTCAGACGACTTCTTACAGGAGTTAGTGTCCTGAAACGTCAAATGTTACCATTTTTTTTTCTTCATTTTTGCTGATTATTTTGAAAACTATTAAAGATAGAGAGAATCTTAAATTAGGAAAAGTCATTAGCAAGACAAGATCTACAAATCAACATTGCTGAAAACTTCTGTCGACTCTTGATTGGAGTTATTGCCCTTTAAAGAAGATTTTTATCATTTTGTTTTAGTTTTTGCCTTTTCTTGTAAAGTATAATAGATACAAATGTAAATAGAAACTTTAAAAAGCAAAAATGATCAGCAGGACAAGATCTACAAATACGTCAACATCACTAAAATTGTCAGCTAACTCTTTATACGATTATTGCCCTTTCATGATGGTTTTTACCAAAAAAGTGGCCATTGTTGAAGGTATAGGTGAGCGACACAGGCTCTTTAGAGCCTCTAGTTTAACTAGTTTAGAAACCTCAGGACTCACAACTATTTTACTTTTCTCTAGAAAAAATGTTACCACAATGTCGTTTATCTGTTGGCATCTACCTTCTTTGAATATATGAAGTATTTGCTGCTGAACATTTAGCCAACAGTAGTCAATCTGTTTTGGGTTTGTTTTAAATCGGTCGATTGTAATTTCAGAACAGAACTGATCCAACATATTCAAACGAGACAGATTGCCCTTTAAATCAGTAGTCGCTAGAAATAAATAAATATTGATCAAGTACAAAGTAAAGAATTCTATCTTGAACAGAGTCTGATATATAAGATCAAGTTGACCATTATAATTTGCCAGATGCTAATTATCCACTCACCAAGTCAAATTTCTTAACTCCGAATTGGTAGTCTTTAATTAGGAATTTAATATCGGTGATACCAATATTCATAGTGAGTCAAATATAATCAATGAACTCTAGTATATGGTTCATGATAAAAAAAAAAAAAAAAAGTAATCTGACTACTTGCAAAGAAATATTTTAAAAGTCTTAAGTCACTAAAATGAGAAGAATAATAATATTTAAATAAAATATTAAATCATGATGAACAATCAAAATGATATATTTTCGCTCCATTTACTGATCAACCGATTACATAACAGAACATCCTTCCGCAAGATAAAATTATCCACAGTGTCCATCGTATATTGTCTTTGAATATAAATAAAGTCTTTTGACCATATTCACGTTGATGTACCAAGTTTGGCGTTATAGATGAGGGTATGAATGTCCTTTAGCGTCAGGCGTCAAACGGCCATTTTCGGCTACCGTTAGCGTCAAATTGGTTAAAATTTTACCGCGATTCGTCAGAGGTCTCAAATAATTTTCGTTAACGTTATTTTTGTAAAAAATTGACGTGATTCATCAAAATCAGTCGATTTTTTATCGTCTAAAAGAAAGTGTACATTTTATCGTCATGCACCAAAATTACCGTTAACGTCATTTGGCAAGAATTTTACCGTTATTCGTCATGAAGGTACCCCATTACGACCCTCATAGATAGGAACAAAATTCCGGCGACAAAGTAAAACATTACTGACACGTTTTCTTCCAAAAGTCCAGACAGATTTAAAGGACGTCTTTATCAAAAGTCTCAAGAACTGAGGGCGACAAACCCATGTCAGACAGGTTCATTATATGTATGTAACTGTAGTAAATTTAATCTTACATTTGTGTATCAAGTACATTGTTTATTTGTATGTATATATTTAATTTGTATATTACAACTGGAGAATACGTAAGAAATAGTTCTCATCAGCGGATTATTAATGAGTGAATAGGCATTACATTTAATCAATGGCTAATCTTGACACATCGAAACATCCTCATATTGACACAGTGACACATCGACATATTGACACATCGACATATCGACACATCGACACACTGACACTGGTTTAATTATTATGATCAATCTGTCGCCATAGCTAGGCTTTGGCAAAGGACAATATGACGCCTTGTGCTGTGCCACTTTGGGATCTAGGGTCCTCTGGCACCATGGTAAGTGTAATAGGAAATTTACCGCCGTAAGGGAGTAGTCTGTGTCAAATAGAAATCTAACGCCGTACGCCTTGTCCAATGGTAATCTAGCGTCCTAGGCTAGGGTTAGGGTTTAGGTTAATGTAAGGGTTTAGGGTTAGGATTAGGGTTAGGGTTAGGGTTAGGGTAGGTTTAGGATTAGAGTTTAGTATTAGGGTTAGGATCAAAGGCAATCTAACGCCGTAGGCTGTGTCAAACGGCAGTCTAGCGCCGTAGGCTGTGTCAAAGAGAAATATAGCGCCGATGTGTCGATGTGTCTATGTGTCGATGTGCCTATGTGTCGATTTGTCGATGTGTCAATGTGTCAATGTGTCTGTGATTGAGACTACGTTAACAGGCATACATTATATTTGATACAGGTCTCATACATATCCTTGTGTCGATGTGTCTATGTGTCTATGTGTCGATGTGTCTATGTGTCGATTTGTCGATGTGTCAATTTGTCAATGTGTCTGTGATTGGAGACTACGTTAACAGGCATACATTATATTTGATACAGGTCTCATACATATCCTTGCTGCTGTATGAATATGTAAATTGGTAAGGAACTACTTCTACCGTATATTACAGTTGAGCCATTGCTTGACCCTTATGGGTGTAATTTTTGCAATAAAGATTAAATTGTAACGAAATATATGTGCCGCCAAAAATGCCCTTGCACGAATATTGCAGCTTGTAATTTGTTTAACATTATTCCTTTTTGTTCGTCTTTGATTCACAAAACGTAATTAAAAATATTAAAACAGCAGAGAATCATCTAATATCATAAAATCTTGTGCAGTCTATACAAATGTGCTGGTTCAAAAGAATGTAATTCAGACAAAACCAGAAATTAGCTCTTTCCAATTTGCCCACCTATTCAATACTGCACTAAAATGAATATTATCGGATAGTATATACTGGGTTTTTATTTTTTGCATGGTTAACTTGCAGCTTCAAATATTTTATGGATATATTATCACTGCATAAACAAATAAAACAGTATTAAAATTAGGACGGTATGGAGAATTAATATAATTGCATAGCCATCGACTCTTAGTAGTCATATCGTATCAAATAACAGACTGAACTTTTTTTATCCATTTTAAGCTTCTTTTAATGTTCCGTATCTTTACTTTCCTCCTTATGACCCTCTTAATGAACTACAATTTTCAAACCGAGCAAGAAAAAGAGAAAAAACAGCATGCAACTAGTTCACTATGGTGGTTGGTATGATGAAGCGCATGTAATTCATTCGTTTGTATAGTGGTGTTACGATCAAACACATGTAATTAGTACATGTGTACGTACAGTGGTGTTACGATCAAACACATGTAATTCGTACATTTGTACGTACAGTGGTGTTACGATCAAAAACATGTAATTAGTACATGTGTACAGTGGTATTACGATCAAACACATGTAATTAGTATATTTGTAAAATGGTGTTGCGATCAAACACATGTAAATAGTATATTTGTATGATGGTGTTACGATCAAACATATGTAATTAATTCATTTGTATTGTAAAATGGTGTAACGATCAAACATATGTAAATAGTATATTTGTATGATGGTGTAACGATCAAACATATGTAATTAATTCATTTGGATAGTAGTGTAACGATCAAACATATGTAATTAATGTATTTGTTTAATGGTGTTAGGATCAATCACAAGTACTAAGTTTGATTGTTTGACCTTGTATATGTACAGTAGTCTCATTACAATAAATTAATTTCAAATTTTGTAAGTATTTTATACCTACATAATAATAATAATTAAAATGTCAATTGTACTTGAACAATTGAGAGGTCTTTCCTTTTGTAATGTAAAATACATGTCCAAATAGACGTAAATGCATTGAAAAGCTCTCAAACACACATAAAACCGTTAAAATATGACAAAAACAACAAATTCGCTATTTAGGACATGACCTTGACTCTTGACCTTGTGACCTTTGTGAAGGTCATTGGTCCACAATGTCATTATAAAGACCCCATGGGTCTAGGACATTTAGTTCAAAAGTTAAAGCTAGTTTAGTTTTTCAGAAAGCGTTAACGGGGTTATGCCCTTAATGATATGTCAAATCTCTTCGGTCATAATGTAAAAAGTTGTGCCTTAGTCACCTAAACATTTTCACTATTTACTATTTCTGTAAGTATAATCGTTTTGACATATCCAATAAAATGTTGAAAGGTCAAAGGTCAAGGTCAACCTTAAAAGCTTTAAAACACACTAAAATCCTTTAAATAAGGTCAAAACACATAATTCGCTATCTGGGACATGACCTTGACCTTTGACCTTGTGACCTTTGTCAAGGTCATTGGTCCCAAATGTCGTTGTTGAAGACCCCATGGGTCTAGGACCTTTGGTTTAACATTAAAAGCTGATTTTGTCTTTTAGAAACATAAATTAGGGTTATGCCCTTACAGAAAGGTCAAATCTTTTCGGTCAAAATGTAACGAAGTTGCGACTTAATGACCCAAACATTTCCACTATTCAAAACTTCTGTAAGTGTAATGGTTTCTGAGATTATCCCATAACAAGGTGTTAGGTCAAAGGTCAAGGTCAACATACAAATTTGACCTTCAGGTATTTTCAAAGTCACATCAATTAATGATCATTGGTGAAGATCCTAGGTGTCTACGACTTACGGTTTCTGAGTTTTGGTGACCAACCGACACCGGTTAATTTTCATAGGGCATAACCCTACCAACGAGTCATTGAATCTTTTGATCCAAATGTAACGAAGAACCGGGGTCTGGTCCTGAACAAATTTCACCCTTCAGTTTTTTCTACCTATTACGGTTACGGTGTTTAAATGATAACAAGTTTTTGGTTTCGGAGGATTACCCGAACCGACAAAATTTTTGACTCACAGGGTGAGTTCCAGATAGGTATTCATGACACCGATACAAAGTGTGAACATGAAAGCGACACATCTTTCGGTTAAGGCTGCTAACTTTGTCAAAGTTTGGCGGAAAAAGAATAATAATAATAATAATAATAATAATTAAAATGTCAATTGTTCTTGAACAATTGAGAGGTCTTTCCTTTTCAATATGTAAAATATATGTTTAAATAAGCGTATAACGCATTGAAAAGCTCTAAAACACACACAAAACTCTTAAAATATGGTCAAAAACACATAATGCGGAATTTAGGACATGACCTTGACTTTTGACCTTATGATTTTTGTCAAGGTCATTGGTCCACGATGTCATAACAAAAGACCCAATGGGTCTAGGACCTTGGTTCACGAGTTAAAGCTTATCTTGTCTTTTCTAAAATAGTTAACAGGGGTTATGCCCTTACGGATAGGTCAAATCTCTTTGGTCAAAATGTAAAAAGTTGCGCCTTTATGTCCCAAACATTTTCACTATTTACTATTTCTGTAAGTATTATCGTTTTGAGATATTCAATAAATATTTTTTAGGTCAAAGGTCAAGGTCAACCTCAAAAGCTTTAAAACACACTAAAATCCTTTAAAAAGGTCAAAACACATAATTCCCTATCTGTGACATGACCTTGACCTTTGACCTTTGACCTTTGTCAAAGTCATTAGTCCCCAATGTCATTGCTGAAGACCCCATGGGTCTAGGACCTTGGTTATATAGTAAAAGCTGATTTTGTCTTTTCAGAAACCTAAAACAGGGTTATGCCCCTTACAGAAAGGTCAAATCTTTTCGGTCAAATGTAACGAAGTTGCGACTTAATGATCCAAACATTTTCCATTATTCAAAACTTCTGTAAGTATAATGGTTTCTGAGATTATCCCATAACAAGGTGGTAGGTCAAAGGTCAAGGTCAACATACAAATTTGACTTTGACATATTTTTCAGAGTCACATCAATTGATGATGATTGGTGAAGATCCAAGGTGTCTACGACTTACGGTTTCTGAGTTTTGGGGGCCAACCGACTGCGGTTAATTTTCAAAGGGGCATAACCCTACCAATGAGTCGTTGAATCTTTTCAATCCAAATGTAACGAAGAACCGGGTCTGGTCCTGAACAAATTTTAGCCTTCGGTTTTTTCTACCTATTACGGTTACGGTGTTTAAATGATAACAAGGTTTTAAGGTTTCGAGGATTACTCCGAACCGACAAAATTTTTGACTCACAGGGTGAGTTCCGGATAGGTATTTATGACACCGATACAAAGTGTGAACCTGAAAGGGACATGTCTTACGGTTACGGAGGCAAATCTTGTCAAAGTTTGGCGGAACAAAAGAATAATAATAATAATAATAATAATAATCAGAAGAAGAAATACAGTAAGGTCTTTCCCTTTTGGAAAGGAAAGACCTTAATAATAATAATAATAATCAGAAGAATACAGTAAGGTCTTTCCTTTTTGAAAAGGAAAGACCTTAATAATAATAATAATAATAATAAATAAAATAAGATCTGGGGTTAACGCATCATTGACATGGCAACCCAACAACAAAAATAATCAAACTTCACTCACTCACATATCCAGAAATCAACGCCACTTTTCTTATTTGAATAATATACTAAAGAAATCGGATACGGGTCACGGAATTTATATTGAAATGATAGGAATTTTCAAAAAAATGTCTGTTTTAACTGAATTTAAGTGATAGACAGGTTGCGGGACAGAAAATAAATATACACAACAATATACACCATTTAAACGAAACATAATGACTGTCGTTGCAAAAATCAAGGTTCCTGAGCTATTTTAAAAATCGAAGGAGAGGCTTTTAACATTGCAGTATAAAATACAGGCTAAAATGGCTGAAACGTCAACTTTGCAAACTTCGCGTTGAAAATTGGCTAACAAGGTCATTACAAAACAGGTTGCGGGGATGAAACTTGAAACTTGAATGTCCAAAGAATAAGCAAGTCCAAACCTTGTATGTGTAGTCGTTGAACTCTAGGTTCCCACGTAAAATTAAAATGCTCCTATTTCAAGAAGAATAAACTCACGAAAACACGAACAATTCACTAAATTCGCGTTCATTGTTTTCATTTTGGTGACATCCCGTTAGTCCGACAACCATTATTCCGACATCCCATTATTCCGACAGCCCATTATTCCGACAGCCCATTACTCCAACATCCCATTATTCCGACAGCTCGTTATTCCGACATTGCATCTGTCATAAGTGTACGGGTTAATTTTCCCAGAAGACCAACTCTGTTCTCGATAATATTTTTGGTTGTCCGTTTAGATTCCGATATTTCTCCTCATGCGGGATATGTGTCAGTGCCTTGAGTTGATACATGCATATTGCAACTGCTGGTGTTTATCCTCGTCCCCCTTTTTTCGTTTTACGGGTCCGGTATTTTATTTGTCTTTATATTTCGGCGTTTGTGTGTCCATTGTCATTCTGTGCTGTCCCCGGTTTTGATTTTGTCTCTTGATTTACCTTCTTTTACTAGATCTTCGGTTTCCTCCTTTCGTATCAAGGAGTGAGGTTACACCACTATATTAACTACATAAATAGATATATAAGAGTTGGATAACCGACCCGCCCTTTGGTCGTAACACTTTCCACCACTTGTATCACCCAACTAAGTTTTATTTAATTTTGTCGCGGAAATGTTATATTTTTTATGAAAGACAAGAAAATAGGAGAAACAGGGTAATTTGTCGTAAACTCAGCGTATATTCTTTTATTGAAAACATGTAAACGGAGCCTCCACAACCACGGGTCATTATTCTTAATGCATGGGCCATTGACTGTCTGTATCACAAAGTGGTTCTTTTCATTTTATATTTTGGTGAAAACAATCATAACAAAATAAAATCCAATGGAGGTCAATATATATACGTTGGTTTAACTAGTTTTAAGTGTCTATTGTTTGTTCTTGTGTAATATAAAAATAAGGAGATGTGGCATACTT